>JANSTT010020013.1:0-10321 GCA_026745375.1 Platyura marginata | reverse complement strand
CTTTTAGAATACCGACAAAACTCTTAACTACGCAACTTATTTCAATATGTATACATATTTTTTTTTAATTGTACATACTCCGAGTAATTTCTTTTTCGTTCTTCTTTTTTTTTTGCCAAAATTTATTTTTAGACATTTTTTCCACGAAATATGAATAATAATGTTTTCATTAATCATTTGGCGGATATACTTAGTATACCTACTGAATATTTTTACTTTGATGAAGTTTATTCTTGTACCTGGCAAACGGCATAAAGAGAAATATTTATTGGTTGATCGTCCAATGAACTTTTCGTAATATATTTTTGTAAAAGGCTTGTGGACAGTATTATGAAAAATTAATTAACTTAAAGCATAGTAATTTATATACGGGGTGCAATGTAATGTCATTGATCATTCAGGATAGAGGTGTTAATTTAAGGACAACAAATCTATAAGACGATTTTAATATTTTCGAAAAGAAGTCCTAGTTATAACGAGCCAATTGCCATATGTATTTTTGTTACTATTACCTCCTTTAACATACCCGTCGGAACGACCTCGCATTACATAAAACCCTGTACAGTGGGTAATCGGTTAACGAACAGTTCGGACTGCCAGCAAATCGAACAACGAACACTTGTTCGGACAACAAACAATGTTCGTATAACGAACACCTTGCAACCTTGCAGTAAATTTATGAACGGTTTCTGGAACGAGACTTTGATAGTAAAGATATTTTAAAGAAGTAGGAAGAAAGATGTCATAACAACGGTCTTAGATTGGCACCCAAATCATGTTGTGGTCAATAGAATTGGAGATCTCTACAACGAATATGTTATTAATTACTTTTGAAGAATGCCGAAGAATAGAGAAAATCGACATTGAATATTTTGCAGTTTCCGAACGATTAATATAATTCCCAAAAAAATCGATGATCAGATAACGAACAAATCGGGTAGCGAACATCGTCTTTGAACGAATTATGATCGTTAACCGATCAACCACTGTATATGTACTGTACCTACATATATAAATGGACAGAATTTAAAAAATTTGTCGTAATCAATCAAATTAAATTGTCTAAAATTGTTGAAATTACTATTGATCTTCGTTTTTTCTTGCAGTTAAAGAAAGAACAAGAAATACAAAAACAAATGCTATGGCATTCATTTCAAGAGAAAAACAAACAATTGGAGATACAACATCAAATTCAATTGGAACACAAATACCAGGTAAGATCATCAATTTTTATTATTTAACAGATTCACTGCCAAATCATCCAAAAAAAGTAATATCTTCTTAAGCCCAAGTTTTCAAATCTAGTTTTTTTTTAAATGTATTCGGCTATTAAAATAATTTTTTTTTTTTTAAATTATTGGAAAATTATGTAGTAGGCATTATGTTTTCTAAAGTAGTAATTGGATCATTTAACCGATTCCTTTACACTGTACATTAAATTCAATTTAAAAAAAGACTAGGTACAAATGGTAGACTTCTGTTCGTTCAACAATTCGTACCCTGATATCTCAAGCATAATTTATTTCAAGTCCAATTGATTTTTACTCCTAGAGTTTTATTACAAGAAGAAGTCACATTTGTAGCGTAACAGTTTGCAGTTTATGCAGTACAGATTACCTCATCTCTATTACAGTCCTATTACCAATGGAAATCTACCTTTATATAGATATAGATGTAATTTATTGAAGCACATCAACACGAGAAATTGTAGTGTGTGGATAATAGTAACTGTCAAATGTCAAAATAGTTTTAATAATTTTAAAAAATTGTTTATTTTCACGTTCACGTCCAAATAATCATATTAACAGTGGGGTACAAAAAATATAATAAGTGTAAGGCATATTTTGTATGGAAAAGTCCAAATTAAGTATATTCTCCTATTTGTTAGGATCAATATTTGAAAAATCCAGGAATGTAATAATTTTTGTTTTTATACTCGTATGATGTTAATCAAAGGGTATTATAACTTTGGTACGGAGTTTGTAACGCCCATTAATACTCATCGTCGAAAAACCATTGTCATTTCTAAGTCGAAATATCCATGTCCGTCCGTCCGTCCATCTGTCCGTGATCAACATTCCGGCCAAACGGCTGAAGCTAGAAAGCTGAAATTTTGACAGTTTATTATTTAGTACTAGAGTAAGAACCCTATTGTTTTTGGAGCAAATCTGACAAAAAATAGGGGAGGCTGTGGTACACTGTTCACCTAATTTTGATATAAACCATTTTATTTACATAGACCAAAAAGTTGTACAATCTGCCGTTATGGCGCTACAATCAATTTTATTGATTTGCTAGGGTTTTTAATCAATTACTCGAAAAGTATTTAGATTATGGAAAAAATGAATATGATAGAGATAGAGAATAAAAAAATGAAGATTTCATTCATAGACTAAAAAGTTCCACGAAATACGGTTATGGCGCTGTAATCAATTTTATGTCATTTCTAGAGTTTTTAATCATTTGCATTCAATTCACCCAATTATATTTATTATATAGACACGTACAAAGTTGTAAATAATAAACAAGTACTCATACGGGTATTTTATAATCGGCGTAACTAATTTTTCCTTCTTTACTGGTTTTAATACTAATATTTTCTGAAAATATCGGCGGCAAATAAGGTACGGTTACAGTTACAGAATTAAAGAATACCCTGTTAAGAGTGCTATGAAAAACCTTATTCAAAACATAACAAAAGAAATTAATTAATTTTGGACTTTTTCATACAAAATATGCCTTACATCTATTTTTTGCACACCACTGTATATCATTTGGCATTACTACGATCAACGGAAATTTTCTATTCAAATTAGATATATACAAAACATCAAAACAAGACGTAATTTTCAGTTTTACTTCAGATGCTAATTCCCTGTGCACCCCTTTGCCAATAATAAAAATCTAGACGTAGTTAAAGAACAAAAATATCTTGAGATAAATTCTCTGTTATTAAATATTTAATTTTGTAATTTTTACAACTTTGTAGCCATTGAGAAACAATTTTGTCTTTGTAGTGACAGTGAGTAGCTTTTTTAACTTAATATTTGTTTTACTCGGAAATTATTTAATTTAAAAATGTATAGTGTTTAGGAGCAACTAAAAATTAACACATTTTTAACAAAAAAAAAACAAAAAAAACAATTCTTTTATTTCTGGTTGGTTTTTTTCTGTCACATATATCCTTTTTAAACATTATCTATAGTTTGCGGCGGTTTCAAATGGCGTGTTCCAGGAACTGCGGGATCAGCGTCTAGCCATTGAAGAACAACAGCAACGAGAGCGAAGAGAACGAGAAGTAATGAGACGTAAAGAAAATTCGAGTGCCAATGCTAGCTCGGAAGTGAAGCAAAAACTTCAGGTTAGTTATCGTTATTTTTTTTTTTTTTGATTTACATATTTTTGATTGATGTTAGTTCTGTTGATAGAATTTTATTCAATATATCCAAGCTCACAATAAACATGAGGCTTAAATATCATATTACATTGAATTTTATGTCATTTTTGAAATGCCTAATTAATTAATTATTATTTCAGAATTTTTTAAAAAACAAAAAACAAAATGCTGCATCAAATGGAATGACCTCATCTTCGCCGTATAGAAATTGGTAAAGTCACGTGATGTTTAAAATTTATTTTTTGTTTTGATAATTTTTTTTTTTTTTGTCTTTTTTGTTTTTGGTTTTTAGGGGTGTTGTTAAAAGTTCATCTGGTGAATCTCTAACGTCTGGTGCTGTATCCAGTTCACATCCGTATAAAATACCTCTTCCACAACCACCGTCTGCAATAGCTAAATATGATTCAGATTTTCCTCTTAGAAAAACAGGTAAAAATAGTATTTCCGATTATTTGTACCCTATTATATTGTGACGTTTTTTTTAATGCATGGTTTTAAGAAGTAATTTAATTTTTTTTTTTTAATACTGCTAATTTGAGTTTATTTATTTAAAATTGTTAATTAATCGATAATAATAGTATTCCTAATCATAGTTTTGTGGATTTAAAAGTTTGTCTGTTTTGTAATTAAAATTAATGAAACATGAAAAGGACAAACTAACAAATTTGCTATTTTTTTTTAATTATAATTATCCTACAAATATAAGTCCGGGAAAATAAGTATTTTCTCCTTTTCCTTTTTTTTTTTATTTATAAATTAATAATGAGACTTCTTTATATAATGCGAGTTTCATATATTTGCGTTGAGATTATAAGCAGTTTATTCAAAAAAAAATAAAAAAAAAAAAAAAAACCAAAAATATATATAAAAATCACAAAATGGTATTTCTCTTGATTGGATGCAGCATCCGAGCCAAATTTGCTGAAGATACGATTAAAACAGAGTGTAATAGAACGAAAAGGTCGAATGGGACCAGCGGCTGCACGTAGACAGGAACGTTTGCTTCAGGCTGCACAAAGGCGCCAACAAAAGCAACAAAATTCTCTCAGTGGAGTGAGTAAGTGTATTTGAATTTATTTGTTTTTTTCTATATTACCTACTCCAATTTTCGGGAGTTTTTTTTTTTTTGTTCTTTGATATGTAAAACCATGAAGGTCGCGCTCTTACCTTTCTATAAATGATTAATTTGTTACTAAATATACGAGATTTGTTTATAAAAATATTTAAAACACTACGTCATACCAAAATAAGTTTTTTTTTGTGAGAAACTAAAATACACATAAAACAAATTTATAAAACAAATTAATAATATTCTAACAGTTTGACATTGATGTGAGCTTAAAGCATGGTCCCTCTTATTACATTTGAATAGTACATTCGATTATTGAGCCGATTTATTAATTTTGAATTGACATATTTTATTTTTTTTGTAGATTGCAGTAACACACCGGAATCAGGTCCAAATTCACCACCAATTGTTGGCAATCGAGGTTCTCCAACCAGTGCTCCAATACAGGAAGAAAACGAAGATCCCAACTACGAAGGTGGACGTGAAAGTATTAACGACCTATCACTTTACACATCGCCATCTATGCCTAATATTTCATTGGGAAGGCCACATATATCCAATGCACATAACGTTAATACATATGTAAGTTTTTTTTTGCCCCCCCTCCTTTTAAATATATTTAATTAATTGCTCAATTAAAAAGTGTTTTACTCAGGCACTATTATCGGCTCTGAGAGCAGCACCTCAGACAATGGTTGCGGCCAGTCCAGCTGCTGCTGGTCCCGGTTTCTATGCTCCGCTACCCCAAATGGAACCACCAGAAATGCCACCGCAAGCACATTCATCTCCATTACATTTAGCACAATTAGGACTTCATCAAATGCCATTGTATGGACAGGCAATTACTCAGGCCCAGGTTGCTCATGCAAGATTAAATAAACAAGGTCATCGTCCGTTGGGACGAACTCAATCGGCACCATTGCCCTTAGGCCATCCAATGTTAACCGGTGCATCAGGTATTAGTATAGGACAAACACATTATGAAAATAGTGATGCCGAACGTCAGGCATATGAGCAACAGCATTTATTGTTGACACAAAAAATTCGACAAACGGTGCTGACACGCAGTGGTGCCAATATTTCTATTAATAGAGAGCAGCCACAACTCAAGGAAGAAGATGCTATTGAGGTTATTGATTTAACTGATAAAAAGCAACCACCGAAAACAATTTTAGCCAGTAGCGTCATAACGAGCACTGTACAAAATATATCCGACGATAGATTACGTGATCAGGAATATCTTCAACAACAACGAGAACTGTTGATACGTCAATCGATGCAGGTAATTAATCGGTAAAGGCAATAGTGATTTATTTTCCGTGTGTAAAGTCTTCTTCATTGAACATCTAACAACACATTCGTTTGAAATCATAAACTAATGTCGTTTTTATTTCATTTGCTCGGAGTAGTCACTGAATTGATGGCTGTCAGAAAAGCGTTTTATTCACCCACCACCACCACCAGTACTGAGTTAAAAAAGTGCGGCAATTTTTTTCTTTCCAGTTCGGTGTATGTTTGGTGCTTGGTGCTACACCGAGTACGGTATTTCTACACCGTATTTGATGGCGGAGTAGGTGTGGTGTTGTATATATTTGTCAAATGGGTGGGAGTATGTTCGTGTTTTTTTTTCATATTAACACTAGGACTGAATTTTAACCTACACCGGCTACACCATGACATTTGACAGTTATGTAACGGTATAGTGACTTCACCGAGTAAATGAAATGAAAACGACATAAGATTTATAGAAGATTAAATAGAAGCTAAAAATGTTCCTAATATTCAATTTGCAACTTCTTTTTTTACGTGTTAACATTGGACGCATTCATTTGTTCTACTTTTCACTGAAGATTTATTAAAATAACTAACACATTATTAAAGTGTCGTTTTATATGGTGACAATTAGCCGTCGCTTTACATTTTTATCATTTTTAATGCAATTAATTAAAAATATACTGAAATTTGCATATTGCACATAATGAAAGCTTCATTTCAGTTTCTCATTGTCCTCAAAGTTACAGTAAAATGCTTTAACTGTGACCTATTTTAAGATTATATGATAATCAACACATTAGATAATTAGAAATATTTGATTTAGCAAAATTTTGTCTACTTTTCGTTAAAATTAGTTTTTTTTTTTAATTTTAGCTAGCCATCGATGATCCATTTTCGTGTGGTCTTATCCGACCACTATCACGAACCGTATCCAGTCCACTTGTCCATATAAATCCACAGGTGTGCAACATTCCAGACACTGGACAAAATGACAATACACCACCGGTTAATTTAGCGTTGCCACATCGACGCAACCTAAACGGAAGTCCACATAAACTAACAACTGGCTTGGCCTTTGACAATTTAATGCTAAAGCATACATGTACCTGTGGTGATAATTCATCACATCCTGAACATAGTGGACGATTGCAAAGTGTTTGGGCACGACTTATTGAAACGGGATTGGCAAGTCGATGTGATCGATTACGATCACGAAAAGCAACACAGGAAGAATTACAAACGGTTCATACCGAAGAGCATTCAATACTCTTCGGATCGAATCAACTGAATCGACAGAAAATTGAACCGGGTCGACATAATTTCGTACGTTTGGCATGTGGAGGTGTGGGCGCTGATTCCGATACAACATGGAATGAACATCATACGGCTGCCGCTGCTCGAATGGCAGCCGGATGTGTTATTGATTTAGCATTTAAAACGGCTAAAGGAGATGTTAACAATGGATTTGCTGTAGTAAGACCACCTGGCCATCATGCCGAACCGGATCTTGCAATGGGATTTTGTTTTTTCAATTCGGTTGCTATCGCGGCCAAGCTATTAAGACAACGATTGCCAGAAATAAGGAAAATACTAATTGTTGATTGGGATATTCATCATGGAAATGGAACACAACAAGTATTTTACGATGATCCTAGTGTATTGTACTTATCGGTTCACAGGCATGATGATGGTCAATTTTTTCCCGGTACGGGTGGACCAACCGAATGTGGTGTTGGTCCTGGTTTGGGATTTAATGTTAATGTATCATGGTCGGGTGGTGTTACACCACCACTTGGAGATGCCGAATATTTAGCAGCTTTTCGAACTATTGTAATGCCAATTGCGAAAGAATTTGCTCCAGACATTGTCCTTGTATCAGCTGGTTTTGATGCAGCAACCGGACATACACCAAATCTAGGAGGTTATGTTGTTTCATCGGCATGTTTTGGCCATTTGACAAGGGAACTAATGCAATTGGCTGATGGTAAAATAGTTTTAGCGTTAGAAGGCGGTTATGATTTACCGGCAATTTGTGATTCGGCACAGGAATGTGTTAGAGCTCTGTTAGGCGATGATCCTGCACCAATACTAGATGTAGAACTATCAAGAGCACCAATAAGCAATGCGATCGCTACTCTTCAAAAAACTATAGCTATTCAAGTAAGAATATTTTCGGTATTTCGGTACCGTCATTACGGACTTAGATAAATAAAATACATTTTTAGATAACCCATTGGCCATGCTTGAAGAGATTAGCCGATACGGTTCATTTGTCTGCAGTGCATGCTTTGAAAAGTGAACGGGACGAATCGGAAACGGTTACAGCAATGGCTGGACTATCAATGCAAAATCCAAATAGGTATTTATAAAAATTTCTAATAATAAAACAATTTTCGGCATTACAACAAAAGTTCATTCTTCCTATGTAGAACATCAGGTATGTCACATGAGGATTCAGATGAACCAATGGACCAAGATGAACCAAAATAAGGTAATGTGAGGCAAATTTTAGATGATATCAATGAATTTAAATGAATGTTGGATCAGTGAGATCGAATATACAGATTTACCAGTTTAGAAATGACCTTGACACTTTTCCGAAAAGTGTCCAAATTATTTTACACACACTACTTTCCAAGAAAAAACAGGGATGTACATTTTTTTTCTTTTCCTTAAAATTGAAAATGTATGGAGAATGATGTTTTATATAAAATAATGCAAAAAAAAGAAACAGAAAATTTACTTAATTAGTGTTTAAAATTAAAATTGTGAATGTAGACAACTTAAGAAAAATTTCGAACAAGAATTATGAAATTGTTCGTATAACCTGGTTAATAAGTAGAAGTAGTATTGATTTGTTGGATTCCTTTTAATTAAATAAGTGTTGCCTCTAAAATAGTAACTTAAAGTATTGGAGATACGGTTTTAAAATCTCTTTTTAAAGTGATCCTACACCTACAACCACTTCGACTCAAGAAGTACGTTTTTCATTATATTTGATTTGTAAAATTCAACCAGTAAAAGTTTTATAGTTTTTTTTTTAGATCCGAACATTCTCATGAGTCTCTCTCTCTCTCTTCTTCACATAGAAAGAAATCTAATTATTTTGATATTTATTGTTGTCCAACATAAATTGATGCTACTTCTCATCTTTAACCATATTTTTAACTGGATAGAGATTTTCTATCTCAGTCAAATTTGGATTTATGCCGCACATAAAAAAATAAAATTAAAAAAAAAAAAATATTAAATGTTGAGTGACCTTAATGTAAAATCAACGAAGTGAAAATTTTTTTATTTTAAAATGGGGAAAAAAAAGAAAACAATTTAGAAAAATGATTGAGAAATTTAAAAATACAATACGACCTAATTGTGGTAAGGTAAGATTTAGATTTTTTTATTTTCATATTTGTAGAAAATAGAATAAAATTGAAGTGAAAAAAAGAAATTATAGTTATTGTTAATTATATAAAATCACACAACACACAACACACAACACACACACACACACACACAAACACACATAATATAATTTATAATATTCACGTCAAATTTAATAATATTATTTTTTCTACAAAGTTTTCAGTGCTGGTCGCTGGTTTCAATTAGATAATAAATTAGGATTTCTTTCATACATACATGCATACATATGTACATACATACATACATAATATATATATATACTGTATATGTATATATAATATTATAACATATTATGTATGTAATAATTAAAAATTATTTCTAAAACAATTTTTATTGTTATTAAATTAAAAAAAAAAAAAACAAAAATTTTATTATTAATTATGATGACTATTTATACAGTTTTTGTTTGTTAAGTTTTCCTTGTATAGTAAATATGTCTATCAGAAAATTGTTATTGTTATGAAAACAAATAACTGTATAAATGTAATGCTGTAATTGAAATTTTAGATACATATATTATAGTGGTGCTCAGAAAAATTGCAGTTTTTCATATTTTTTATGGCAAAAGTCAACAATAAGGATTTTATCCTATTTAATATCAACGACATAGCCTAGTAATTGAGTTTTTTTTCTTAGTTTTTATTTGCAATATTTTTTATTTGTATGGTTGGGCAACATTGAGAGTCAGAGGTGGTTTTTTTTCAATTATATTAGCAACGACAAAAAAAGGTGCACAACCCCATAATCAAATAACAAATTAACCAAACAGATTATTTAATTAATTAATTATTAATTAATTTAATTGAGTCTAACGTTTAAAAGAGAATGGATTAATTGATTTGGTTAATTTGTCGTTTTAATATGGGGTTGTGAACCTTTTTTCGTCGGTACTGTTTTATTGAATATCTGTAATTCGTCTAAATGTCAATGTTGCCCAAGTATCGTACTTATAAAAAAATATTAACAATTGCATTCAATAAAGAAATAATTTCTTATATAAAAGAAATACACTACGAGATATAATGTAATATAGACCAGCGATTCTTAACCTATTTTAAAAAGGGTCAAATATTTAAGAAATTTTTTTTTTTAATAAATGTTTATACTTCCAAATTTATTTATTGAAGTTCTAGAATCTAGACTGAAATGCTAACTGC
>JANSTT010020011.1:0-10323 GCA_026745375.1 Platyura marginata | reverse complement strand
TTATGGCGCTGCAATCAATTTTATGTCATTTCTAGGGTTTTTAATCATTTGTATTCAATTTACCCAATTATATTTACATATTGTACAGACAAATTAGACACGGGCAAAGTTGTAAATAATAAAGAAGTACTCATACGGGTATATTATAATCGGCATAGCCAATTTTTACCTTTTTACTGGTTTTTTTTACTTTTCTCGAAAGAAGCACTATTCATATTATATTAAAGTTAGAAAAAACTTTTTCGTATACACATGTATATAATTTTTTACGAAATTTTGTTGTTTAGTATGACAAAACACATTGTTTACCAAAAATTTGTAGAGGAGTGGTTCGAAGGGGTGGGAGGATTTTACCTATTTCCAATACCAAACGCCACAGACATATTTTAACCAATCAAAACAAGATTCAAGCTTCTAGCTCAACGCATTCTTGAGTTATTGTACCTACGAGTGAGAAAATCGAGTGACTAATATTCTTATTCGATTCGTTTGTTGCAAAACCTCTAAATCGTGGAAAAAACACTTAAAAAATATCTACATGAAATGCTTTCCTTTTATAATTTCATATACAGTAGGGGAGAACCGGCATAGATGTAACGCGTAATAGTTGTATCACTCTAAATAATTTTTCACCCCTAATATATATCTGATTTCTGATGATATAGTTCGATTCGTCTTTCATTTTCGAAACTATGCATGTATTTTTGTACATTTGACAATCGAAATAAAACCGTAGTTTAAAGAAGTGTTTAAAATTGAAGTTGAAGTGAATACAACATTTTTTTTATTTATTGTTTTTGTATGTGTTTTTATGGTAAGTATAGTACATATTGGTTTAATTTGTGTTAAATTTATTGCTTTGCCTAATGTATTTATTGTTTGTTAACAAAAAGTGAAATTAAAAATAATATTGAGCTAAATTTAAAAAAAACACACAGTGGGGATAGTTGTAACATTTTATTTCGGGATAGTTGTACCACTGGTTTCTTGCAGTCTAACATTTATTATTTATTTCAGTAGGTATGACGAAAGATAGAGTAAGACGGACTAGTCGAGGTGTTTCCCAAGAAATAATAGAAGCTGCTGCATCTGATGTAATAGAAAAAAAAACTAAGCATACGGGGAACAGCAAAAAATATAGCATTTGCCATATAACTCTTCAACGTTTTATAAAAAAAAAGTTTCCAATTGAACATGGACTCCAACAACCTGTTGTTGGATACCGTAGTCTGAATAGAGTTTTCGATAAAACCCAGGAAGAAGAAATTTCAAAATATATGGCATACTGGCATCGAATTTAAATTATGGATTATCTCCAAAAGAATTGAGAATTCTTGCTTATAAATTATAAAAAGAAGGCAGCAATTAAAAAGGAAAAAGAAAATTTAAGCTCTAGTGAAGATGAGAATGAAGATTGCTACTGTTTAGTTTGTCTGGATAGATATAGCAATAGCAAGGCTAAAGAAAAAGGGGTTAAATGTATATCATGCCAAAAATGGGCACATGAGAAATGCACAAAAGAAGAGCCGATATATGAGTGCCACAACTGTCTCTCAGAATAATTTGTTCCTATTTACATATATACATACATACTATATGTATATACATACATACTATATGTATATGTATATGTATATTTAAAATGAATATATTTACTTTATTAATTGAATAAAACTTGTTAAAAATTAAATAAAAAAAAATCCAAATATCAAAAATGTTACAACTATGCCGGTTCTCCCCTACGGATTAGGAATCGCTGAGGTAGATTTACACAAACATTAGATGGCGGCATTTTTATTCTATTAATTATGCTTTATTCTTAATTTGTTGTTTGTTGAGTTGGTAAAATGAAATAAATAAATTATTCACCTATAATTCATCTGACCATTTCTAATAGGGGGATTGGTTTTTTTTTTTTGTATCATATTTTATTGACAATATTATTCATATGTAATACAGATTACATTTATTTATATATTTATTTATAATTAATTAATATATTCAAGCTCACACTTAATCTATATGTTTTTGTTGGTTGTTTAAATACATAATTTCAATAATATCATAAACAATGTGGTGAGTTTTATGCTTGTACAAATGCGTTATCATATAAATGTAATATTGCAATAATCATAATAAATGTTAAATATTCTTAATTATATGTATATGAAGTTTAATAATATAATTATATTCGTAATATTTTTGTTGTTTTGTTTTAAATATTATTTTAATCAAAAATGTGTGTCCAAAGGTTCCAACAAAAAAAAAAAAAAAGAGCAACGAAGTTTTTTTAGATTATGCAGCAAAATATGGGGATGAAAAAAATCAAGAATCAATTTTAAATTGGTATAGACACATTAAAAAAAGAAAAGATTAATGATTTCAATATTAATAGCTACGACTTTTCTTTAAAATTACTTAATAAACTAATTTTAATGTTGTTATTTATTTAAAAAATTAAAAAAAAAATTTAGCAACTTTCTTTCTTTATAGTTGCTCATAATTTAATATTAGGTAATTTATGTCTCATTTATTTTAATTGGTTTAGAAACATCTAAAAAATGATTATTTTTTTTGTTTAATATAAATTTATCTATTTTTTTTTTTTTTTGTTCATTCATCTTGAGTAGTTTTTTTTTTATATTTGTTTGTTTAGTATTAAAAATGGTTATTTTTTTAAAAACACCTTGCTCAAAAAGTGAGCAAAAAATATTCAATTACATAATATTTTTTTTTTATAACTATAAATATTTGTAATAAATTTATAAGTATTGTTGCGCAAATCATTTTATCGAATTTTTAGTTGCAACACACCCTTAGCGCACATTTACTTTTATGAAAGAAAGAAAATTTTAAACAACAATTTTTTTTTTTATTTAATTTTTGTGAAATTTCACTTCTTCATCTTCTAAACAGAGCAAATCAAAAATTAATTTTTAATAATATATTTTATTATATACATAAACAATTTTTTTTTTTTTTTTTTAACAAATGCAATGATTTTTTTTTTATTTTTTATTTATAAATTTTCTTTTTGGTAATATTTTTTTAATTCAATGGCTAGCGCAAATTCGTTTATAACAAATTTTATTTTTTCTTTTTTTTTTTATAAATTAAACAATTTTTTAAAATATTGAGAATAGTTTTTTGTTGTTGTTGTTGTTGCTTTTAGAATTTCATATCTATTGCTCCGAAATCGATGTAAAAAATTTATTTTATTTTTAAGTGAAGATTTTTCGTCTATTAAATTTGGTTTTTGATTTAATTGTTGAGTTATTGTTTATTGTTGTTGTAACATTTTGTGCTTATTAATAATACTGAGCGATACATCAGAGAGATATTTTTATGTTGTTCTTCGTATTTGTTGTTTTATTATTTATTGAGGATTATATAGTACTGGAATGTAAATTTGGTGACATTTGACAAATTGTTGTACGCAATAGTTAGGCATTTAGAATGATTTTGATAAGAAATTAATTTGCTTCAATTTCAATTTTAACATATAGTGGGGGTAAAATAATAATTAAATACAGTACCTTAGTCGACTAATGTTTTTTTTTGTAGCATGGAAGCAGGTACAAAATGTTTGTAAAAACCATGTTCATAAATAATTTAATAGAATGGAATTTACCTACCTAAAGTGTCTAAATGATTACCTTTAAATAGAAAAGACACCCATCAAATTGGCTCGTAACAACTTTTGAGTTAGAGTAATTAGTCAATGCTAGCGAAATTAGTAATAACCAGGCCAAAGTAGGTTTTACAACAGCCCTATTGTCTTACGACGATGTTTTGTGCATTTTTTGTTCCGCTCTACGTGACACCGAATGCTTCAGATGATTACTTCAAAAACTGTAGTAATCGAATAGATTTATTTTCGAAAAATGACTGCCTTTGTTTGGGTATCTTAAAATTCCTGGCGCAAAAATCACATTGAATCCTACTGATAAATTTCGTTCGAATAATGAATTATTTTGGACCTCTGTTTAAATGTGAGAATAATTCCGATGAGCTGTAACTATGTCTAAATATTACTAATAAATATTGGCCATCTGGCAAAATCGAACAGTTTCGTTGGAAGTGAATCGGCATATAAATTATTTCGTACATTTATTTCTATTAGACAATGGAACAGGTAATGGAATGAAAAACAAAAATCTAAAATGAAGCCACGCTGTGCAAACATCGAATTTAGTTCATATTCTAGAAATTTATGCACCGCATATATCAAAATTCTACTAATTTTTTTAAAATCTTTTGAATAACGATTTTTGATTGATTTTTTGCAATTTTCTTACCAATTTTGTTTCATTTCAATTGTAAAACGTTAATTACGCAATAACCGCATACCAAGTAAGATGTAAATATTTATTTAAAGCATTAACAATTTTGAGCCGACATTTTTCTTTTAAATATTTTTTTTTTATTTTCTCTTAAGAAACAAAACCATTTACAATATATCGAATTTTGTTTGGGATTAAGCATTTACAAATTATTCGATATCCATATAGCCTCTAGATATTCACGGATATTAAAGAACAAGCACTACTCTTAATCGGATGCCAAATAAATGTTATCTTTTCGTTCAAATATTCGGCTATCTACCAAAAAACATTTGGAACAGAACAATCTGCCAATATTTTAAGCAACTCACCAAAATCTCTCCGATTTTTAAAAATCTCGAAAAAACATTTTTTTTTTACTTTTTTCAATAATAATTTTTTCTACAAAATATGTTGGCAGTGTGTTCTCTATTTTTTTTTTTTTTTTTAGTTTTTTATTAAGATTTTTTTTTTAAATTGTTACACCTATGTGTATGTATTTGTTTGTGTGTTTGTGTGTGTGATACAATATAAAACTTCCATAAAAAATCGCTATTTTTATTTTTTTTTTGTATTTTGTACGATTAGAAAACTACATAAAATCTAAAAAATCTAGAGATGAAAATTGTGCCGTTTTTTTTTTTACTTCAATGTTTTATAATAAATATTTTCTTGTATTTTTTTCGTTTCTTTTTAAAAAATCCTTTTATATAAAAAACGTTGGCACATTCTTTAATAATTTTTCTTTTCGTACACCATAATAATACAAAAATGTTTGTTTTATTTCCCGTTTTTTTTTTTTAATTTTAAAAATAAAAAATAAAATAAAACAATAAATTTACTGATAAAAACAAGTCTTTATTTAAAAAAAAAAATCATATACAATTTAAAAAAAAGATTAAAAATACATTAATTTTGTGTTTTCAGACTTTTTGTTGTTGTTCTTGTTCGTCGTTAACTGCAAAAAAAGATTGAAACCCAAAAAATATGAAGAAATAAAAAAAAAAATATATATATAACAAAAATTACACTACATTTAGATAGATTGTTAAAAAACAGATAAACATAATATTTTTATGTTGTTATTTATGACATGCAGAGTTTATATAATTTTTTTTTTTTTTTTTAATATTATAATTAATATATGTATCGTGTATTTATAATATGATCATGTGTTTTGTATGTTTATTTATTTATTATTGTTGTTGTTGTTGTTGTTACCATTATCATTATTATTTATTATTAATTATTAATATTTTATTATACAAATTATATTATAAAAAAATATAAAAAAAACTAAAAAAAATAAAATATATTTATTTAAAAAAATTTGTCATGACTATTTTCTCATGAGTTTTTTTTTTTTAACTATGTTCTTGTTTTTTTTTTATTCTGCTTAACATCAGCATCGTCTATATTATATTGCTGAATTTGACGTATTGATTTTTTTTTAATTTTTTTTTTGTTTTTATTTTAAAAATGTTTTTAAGCATTGTTTTATATTTTACTTTATTCTTGTCTAATATTAAACTGAACTTATTTAGCTTCTTCTTTTTCCTTATTCTCTTCTGTTTTCTCTTTTTCTATTTCGCCTGTCTGAAAACAAATAAAAACGGAAAAAAAATTAAATTTAAATTAAATATATGAAAAGGACGAGAATTTGATTGTTGGACCCTTTTTTGCCTACTGAAAATAATTGCTCTACTTAAAAGCTAGAAATTTCAATTGACGTTCGTTTTGAGAACCATACTTTGGATACAAATCTGAGAAAAAGGGAATTTTATCTTAGTGGAGGGCTTTTTATTTTCACCATAGGCAATCATTTTTCAGTAGTTTTCTGTAATTCTCTACGATTGATTAACCAAAATTCCATATTCCAATTTTGCCATAGACCAGTGGTTTAGAATTATATTTATATTTTGCTCTGTGTTTCAAACCTTGATTCAACCACCCTATATTTCCATCTCGTTTCCTCGTTTTTTTTTTTAGTTTTGCTTCATTGAATAAAGTTTGAGGTCCAAAACTATATTTATTTCATTTAATATGTGACTAAATTTGAGGGATTGTTAAGAAAAAATTAAGGGTTCCACAATCTTTGGAAAAATTTCTGAGGGTTCCGCGACCAAAATTGTTTGGGTAAACATGCCATAGACAAACAACGAAGACCGGCGTACATTTTTGAGAAGATTATTATTTCGTGTGAGATGGGAAAGGAAATGATACAACATTAAGGAGAAATGGGGGAAACAGATCGGTTAAAACTTGTTAATCCCATTTATGATGATGTTAACTTGATAGTTCCAAATCAGTTGTAATTTGAGAACGAAATTAGGATTACTGGGTAAACTTACCTTGTCCTTCTCTAATTCCTTTTCAATTTTGTCTGACTCGTTTTCTTGTTCGGCTGTTTTTTCGGTTTCACCTTCCTTGCCTTCTTTGTTTTCTGGCCTACAAAAAAATATGGTCAAATTAAAACGAAACCAAAACGGTCAATAAGAACACAATTAACTTACTCTGGTTTAGGTAAATGTGCGTTTAAGTCCAATTTTGAACAAATTTCTTCCCAATCTGGGAAGCACCGTTCCTTGATTCTTGACACATGACCAATCAAATTGGGACATGTCTCTGTCATAATATCTCTTAATGGGAATGTCACTTCCTTTGAAATATAGTGCAATTGGGACAGTACAGCAAATGATACTACATCCAACTATAAAGAAAAAAAAAATGATTAATTTTAATTGATTGACGGACCAGGATTAATAATTTATTTTCAAATCTACTTACAGTTGTTGGTTCGTCGCCAAAGAAAAATGGTTTGTCGGCTAACATATCAGACAATACTTTTAAATCGTGTTTACCGAATTCCTCAATTTCTTCTGGTTTGTGTACGCCGATACCTTGTGCTTTAACTTTTTTGCTGCCCTGGAACCACTGAACATGAGACAACCATCAACAAATAAATTAAAAGGGAAACAAATAATAAAAAAAAAATGCAAATAAGGAAGCATATCAAATATGAAAGAAATAGAAAATTTTATGAGAAACTGAAAAAAACGAAAGCCAAAAAGCACAATCTCATTAGAAACAGAACTTACCTTTCGTCCATATGTGAATTTAAAGAAGAAATTCAAAAGTCCATTTGGAATTCGAACGCCCAATGCATGCTGCAAATTCACTTTGTATCCTTTGAGTAATTGATCGGGATATTTTGTTCGCCACCAGAACAATATCCATACCAAATGATTCTCAATCATCGATATCATTGCATGAGAAATATTGCGTTGTTCTGCTGTTAGCGAAATATCCAAATCTTTTTCAAATTTGGTTGTCAATTCCTTAATTATAATTGCCGAATCAGCGATCTCTTCACCGTTCAATTCAATAAATGGCAGTTGCCCCTTCTTCGAACGTAATTTCATTTTATGGTCGACATTCTGCAAGTACAAAAACGGAACAATTTAATTTTATGATCGCCTTCAATAGAAATATTGAATTTCTGTTCAAATTCTTGTTTCGACCAAGTGATACTACAGTGTGGAAGATCTAACTTGTCGAGTTCAATGATTTAAACTCTGGCTGGGGCGCCAGTATTATCCAATTTTATTTCGAAAAAGTCATTATATATCTCCTCCTGTTAGCAGACAAATGAAATTATATACCAACGGTGGGCAAATGCGGCTTTTCGGTGAGTCAAGTGCGGCTCGCATTCAAAATTAAAATCCGTTTCTTTTAAAGTAGCTTCATTTTAAAAGTCAATGAATATCATAATTAAAATACTCGTTTTTATTTTCACTCTCTGTGAAGTTATTTTGTCTAAATCAATGCTTTTCAAAACGTTTTGCGCGAACACAAAACAGATTGGAGCATTAAATCGAAAAGAGATTGCCAAAATATGAATAAATAGATCTAGATAAAAGTTTTGGCCTGGCTTATCCATTGCTCATTATGCAAAAGTGAATGTGGAATGGCTTGAACAACAATATATTTTGTACCAAAAAGTCTTTTTGAAAAAGATGTAATCCAACTAACATCCCCAATGAAAGGCCAACTGATTTTTGGACTCTATTGCGTCAAACGTATACGTAGAAGGTTGGGAGGCACAAAACAGAAACGAGCTTTTAAAAAGAATACGCTGTTATTTAAAAGAAATGTCAACTTTTGGTCCAGAAAATGATGGCAGATGTCCGAACAAAAATTCATAAAAAAAATTAAATTATTTAATCCAAATAGTTAACTGATCTTTTAAATTTAAGACCTTTTTAATTTTGCGTCTTACTTTATTGGCACATGTTGTATGTGTGGCTCTTTATAATATATAAAAAAATCGGAATACGGCTCTCATTGGACTCATGGTTGTCCACCCCTGTTATATACATTTAACACAAGAATACGGCAGAAGCGGTGATTTTAGTACCAAGAATCATATCCTCTGTTAGCTTTATTAGTTGATAAAGGAAGTTTCCCGTGCAAACTAGTGAAAATATACTTGAAATGAAGGATGCGATATTAATACCAGTTTTGAATAAGGCATCCTTAAAAACTAGAGTATTTATATTAAGGTTTTACAGTCGTTCATATTTAGGCCCAGTCCATTAATTACATTCAACCCTATTCGTTAGCGTTAATTCTTTCATTCTGCCACTAATCGATAGATAGATAGATAGAAGAATGATTTCATTTAAATAATCAACGATTAATAGAACTTCATATAATTAAATATAATTTTATCATATACCTACATATCTTTGAAGACTTACTTTCATTTGCAAGAAAATAATCTTTATAAAATTTGTTTGTAAATATTTCATATAGTTTCATGTAGGTATAGTAGTAGAATCCACCTTCATCCCCTTCAATTGCATAAAATAAATTATATGACGAGATATGTATATGGTTTGTAAAACATCCCCTTAAATATGTGTGTGAGACCTGTCGGAATTGAAACGATTTGGGTTCGTTGGCATATAAGAATGTATGTATGTGTGTGTGTGTGTGTGTTTATCTACGTACGAAACGAGGGAAAAGCTTACATTATTGATCTGTCGTGTTGGGAAAGTTTTACGGTTGCCAAGCAACAATACACCATGGAAAATTGTTTTAATCAAAATGGCTGTAATGGGCAATCCTTGCATCATATCAAGTAGGTATGTGGCGAAAAGAAGTGATTGAAAGTCGCTTAAAAATCTTTATGTGCAACCTGATTGCATTTAGGTTTAGGTTGTTTAGTTTTTTTTTTTAATACGAGATCGTAAGCCTTTTATTTAAATACGAGCCATAGGCCTTTTAAGACGGTCGCTTAACCCAGAATCAAAGAACAACGACATTAATGTGCTGGGCTTTGTTATTTATTTTCATTTTTTCTTCTTTAGTTTTTCATCATTTTTTAGAAAATAAAATAAACAACATAGTCACATTATTCGTATGTTCCAAGATCCAATATTGATTAAAAAAAATTCCACTGAAAAACAAAATTTTATTTCAATAAATAAAATAAAAAACACCAAACTGATTTAATATAATCCAAGCATCCAAACTTGTACATGACGTACGTATATTTAAGTAAATAAGTTAAAAAAAATAAGTTAAATTATTGTAAGTATTAGTTTAGATTTTATGGCCTTAAAAACATAAGTATTGATCTGTGCGATTAATTATTATTAAAACAAATAAGTATTAGTGTAGTAGTTATAGGGGACAGTACTGTAAAGTAGACAAGTTCATAAAATATAAAATTAAATTACCGCTGAAAGAAACTAAAATAAACTGTCATAGATAAAGTTAATGATTTTCTACTTAGTATAGTTTAAATAAAATTTAAAGAATTGTAACATTTGAATAACTCTGAGTTTGACAGCCGTCAACTTTAAAAGTAAGATTTTAATTACAAAAATGATAAAATTAACGGACTAATCTTGTAGTGGAAAATAAACTTTTAGAAAGAGTAGTTAAGTAGAAAGTAGATATTAGTAGTATTTATTTAGATTTTTTTTTATTGACA
>JANSTT010020010.1:0-48717 GCA_026745375.1 Platyura marginata | reverse complement strand
CTTTAGTGGTCATAACTAACAATAACTCTCCAGGTTGTCGCACCACTATAGTAGATTTTATAGAGTGGCCGCTAGTTTTCAACTGGAATCGACATGAATCTTCATATTTAAGTGAGAAATTTGTTATTTGAGCAAAAAATTCATTCGAAATTTAAATAATTGTGATAATAAAAAAAAATGGGAATTTACTTGTTTTGAGAAAATTCGTTAATTTTAAATTCATATGATATTATCCTCTTAACTACCTATCAATTGCAAAAAAGATTTTTTGTTTTTAACATTATTTTAAAGTTCAACATTATTATCATTATTTTCTGTAAATTTTAAGTAAATCCGATAAAAATTGACGAAGATATACCATTTTAATGTTATACAGAATAATGGTTCAGAGCAGATAGTGCGACAAATGCACAAATGCATTGAGGATTAACATAAAACGATCGGTCATCATACAAATACGATGTGTCATAGGTTCTATGCCAGCATACTTGTGATGTTTAATAATAAGGTCCATCCATTAGGTGTACTTATCTTTTTTATTATTTTGGCAGCGGTAGGCCCAACAAAAGTTTAACCTTAACTTCAAACTATAAAGGCGTTTTTCTCAAAACTATTATTTTTTTTAATCGGTGAGCAAATTATTTTGGAAACCTCTGCAAACCGAATTAGTTAAATTTTTGTATGTATTTCCTAAATATAATAAAAACCAGTAAAGAAGGAAAAATTGGCTACGCCGATTATATATATGAGTACTTGTTTATTATTTAAAACTTTGTCCATGTCTATATTGTCTGTAGAATAAAATATAATTGGGTAAATTGAATACAATTGATTAAAAACCCTAGAAATGACATAAAATTGATTGCAGCGCCATAACGGTAGATCGTACAACTTTTTGGTCTATGAAAGAAATCTTCATTTTTGTATTCTCTATAATTGTTGTCATATTCATTTTTTCTACATTTCGACTAACTTTTGCGTAAATCAATGGTTTATATCAAAATTATTTGAACACTGTACCACAGCCTTCCCTTTTTTTTTGTCCAAGAACAAGGGATCTTACTCTAAGACTACATAATAAACTGTCAAAATTTCAGCTTTCTAGCTTCAGCCGTTTGGCCGGAATCTTGACCACGGACAGACAGACAGACGGGCATGCATATTTCGACTTAGAATTTCACGAGAAAGACAATGGTTTTGAATTTTTTTTCTACGATGAGTATTAAGGGGCGTTACAAACTCCGTACCAAAGATATAATACCCTTGGATTTACATCATACGGGTATAAAGAGTGCTATTTTATGCCAAAAATCAATCTTTTAAATTTGACATCCGCTTTTCTTTCCGAATTAGTTTTCCGGGATGTCGAACGATAAAGGACTTAAAATTTTGATTTCTGTGCTCACCGCAAAATATCTCCAAAAAAAGGACTTTCGTAAATACTTGATAGTTTTATTTACAAAAAATGATAAAAACTAGTTTAAAGTGTATTCTTTTAAATAATACAACTAAACTTCTGAAAAGAAATCTTATGTTTGAATAAAAAATCACGAAACCCCTTAAGTTACCTAATTAAAAATAATGATTGGAAAGTAAATAACTACATGTATATATATATATATATATATATATGACGTTATTCCATTTACTGGTTCAGGCCATGTATTTCTTTGCAAACTCCAATCTTGCTTCCTTATATCTCTTAGTTAGGGGTGGTTTTTGGGTGGTTTTTGCACATTAGGAATATTCGTTTTTACATTTGTTTTTTCTAAAATTCTACGTGCAGACAAGGCCGAATTAAATGCAGCACGCAAAATCCAACATTCATCACGTGCAGAAATTTCCCGAGGACGCCCGTACGTATAACTTTTTCCATAATTCTCTTTATCATTTACGTAATTATTAATTATTTTTGGACTTCTATGTAATTGTCTTGCGATTTTCCGATTATTTTCTTTAAAAACGTCAATTTTTAACTTGGCATTGTACAATTTTATTTTAATTTCTTCCAAATTTTTTAAATTAAATTAAATTACTTAAAACCAATATCTTAATGCACCTAAGACACAATTTTGACTGAGTTATTACCATAAATTCAAATATCCTGTAAGTCAGGCTTTAGCATTGTCGCAGTGAAAAAGACCGTTTTTTTTCTACATTTGGCATTAAGGATAAAGATAAAAGGAAATAAGTGCACTAGTGCAGGTAAAAAATGTGGAAATTCAATCACAAACAAAAATACCATAATGATATTCAAAATGGATAGAAACGTAATAGGAAATTCCAACAAAAAAAGGTGAGGCTATAACATTGTCGCGCACTGTATAAGCACAAACGTAGTTTTTATTCCCTAAAACTTAAAATCATTCCACCTACCAAACGGTCAATTTTAGACCACCCCCCACCCTCCTGTACAATTTTTTGCTCAAATCGATCGCAGGAAGACTTCCTGAAAGTATTTCCCTCAAATACTGAAACAGCCTGTATACGTATACGTACTTATGTATACAAACTTACATATAACAAACATGAAACATTTTTCAAACTTACCTATATTTGATAAATATAATAAAAACAATGGCATTCCAATAATTGCATACATTATTGTGGCCACTTTTCCCCACTCAGTTCGTGGTGCTAAGTTTCCATATCCTGCGAAAATCAAAAAATAAATAAATATTTTCCGCATAATATACTATTATTAATATGCGATAATTTATATACGAGTACATACAGTCTAAAAACGATATAGATGTAGATGTAGATGTTTGTATATAATGTAAATAAGCTAGGTATATCAAGAACATGGTTTTTTCAGTATCCATTAGAGAATTTACGAGAATATAAACAACGCAAATTGTGCATTACAAATTTAGAGTGGCAATTTTGATTATGGCTGGCAAAAACTTTATTGACGTAATGCAAAAAGTGTTTATAGTCAACGATAAAATTGAATAAATGTATTGATTAAAAAAAATTACATTTTCATCAATATTATTTGTCATAATAGCCGTACAGCAAATAAACCTACCCCACAAATATGTACCCCATATTAATATCTTACTGGGAGTTAATTAGTTTAAGCTGCTTAGATCAAATAACTTTGTCGACGTCCTAGGATTAACATAAATGGCTTTTAAATCCATTCAACGGCACAACACAAACTCATTTAAAATACATTAGCTTAATCCTTGCGAACGAACTATAAGGGCTTCCTTCGAAATCCCAATTTCATTTTTAATGAAGGAGAAACTTTTCATATTTATTTCTTTTGAATTATAAAGAGGTGGAATAACTTTACCCTCTCTCAATAGATATTATAAGTACGTCTATGTATATATAATATGCATAACTAACTATATACTATACCCACATACAATCTTATTGTCTGGCGAAAGTTTTCATATATTTTTCTTTTTGGGGAGCAAAGAAAAAGGGAAATTTATTAACCGGACTAATTAGGAAATATACAAGGCGGAAACGGAAAATAAGAAAACGTACTTACCTATAGTTGTGATAACTGTAAGTGAATAAAGAAAAGCCCCAGAAAAGCTCCATTGTTTACGGCCCTCACCCCTTGAGTCACCACCAGGCCAACCTTTACGTGCCGCCTTAACGATTGTTTGCTGATAGTCAAGGATTCGTTTGCCCACTCTAAATGAATAAAATAAATCTTTCGGACTTTAGTAAAAATATTGTTGAACATGTTCTTACTTACTCTTCCTCGAACATCGATCGATTTAAACCATTTAGTTCACAGCTGGATACGTTCCATAATTGTGTCGCCAATGTATGACGTTGTCGAGCAATTTCGGCCCAACGTTCCATCGCTACACCTCCCTCAATTGCAATAAACATTGATGCACCTAAAATTGATGAATTAAATGGTTTTTTTTATAAAATCAAATGCTTGAGATATGATAATACGATCTACATAATAGGTAGATGTACTTTTTTGTGGTTCGTTTTAAAAAAAGAAATTATTTTTTGAAAATGTTCATATACATATATTAGTTATATGAACAACATTTTTTGTTTGTAATGAGAATAGCCCAGTTAAAATGTACACTCAATTCAAAAAATCAATCAAATCTCAGATTCTGAAGATGGCATATGACTAACAAGATCATCCGATTTGATAACGTAAGCTTTCTATTTTTAGAGCTATCTCAAAGTTAACAGGTATTGTATATGTTAACAAACCTCAGATAATGGAGCATGTAAAAACGAACAGTGTAGATAAATAGAGTCCGAAGCTAGTCATAGAAAGAACAATAAAAAAGCAAGACTGTGCCTTCCTTATGTCTAATCTCGACTTTATGGTATTTGGTATCACTGTATCACGTAAAAAACCAATTACGAGAAACCACATTGATGAATCAAAAACTAAATTTAATTTTTTCTCTTAATTTTGAAAGGACCAAATATAATTAATTTTAATAATTTAAGGACATTTAAATGATGATCCAATATTTCAAAAATAAAAAAAATAAATAAATAAATAATATAAGGTAAACCAAATAGAAAATATATATAACCCCGCCGGATCAACTACATCAAGGATTATCAAAAAGGTGAGTCCTAGTAAATACAAACGTGTTGGTTTAGTACGAATTGATAAAGTACAAACATTACATACAAAATGCATCTCGAAAAACAATCTACCCTATTTTTGTTTTTAAATAATATTGCAACACTTTACTCTTATTCGGTTGACTGCGGGCTGTCCCTTTTGTCTAATTAAAAGAAACAACAAAATAATTTTGTCAGACATACATATCTTCTGACATCGAACAAGCTAATAAATACAACACACATAACAACACTCTACTTTTGTCTTCATTGGCTTGTAAATACGTTATGTCAATGTTTAATGAATTATGATAAATAAGCTAACTGAGTCAGAGGTTTATTGAATACAATTTTTTTCGTAAGGCGAATTTCAGTGTTTTTCTTTCTCATTTTTGTTAATATACAAGTGCTGCTTGTCTTTTGGGCATCTATGCGATAATTAAAAAAAAATCTAATTTTTTTAAAAATTTGTGTACAATAGACGCGTTACAGCAAACACTGTTAATCCCTAACCTACATCATCATCATCAAATAAAGCCTCTATCTTGAATGCAATGCTTGAATCATTTTCTCATTTTTTGTTTATTTAGTCGTGGTTGTTGACGAAAATCACCATAATTATGAATGAAAGAAAGCAATTATAAAATGAGAGAAAGCAACAAAAAAAAATATTACATCTAAAGCAATGAAAAAAACGCGTGGTTTTTGATATTTGTTTTACGTGATCCCAAATACGGTATAGTCGAGAACAGGGTTTACAATATAGAGTGATGCAAATATATGAATTAACCCTTTGAGTCGTTATTTATTTTGTTTTTATGTGTTAAAATAGGCAAAATAACAATTTTTTCTAACTTTTCCGTTAATCCGTTAATTCCACTATCCTCTAAGATAATGTACGCATTTCTGTACATCTATACTAAAATAGAAAATGATAATCACATAGAATAAACGGCAATTTAAAATTAAAAGTAATGTACACAATTGTGTACAGTACGAATCAAAGGGTTAATAAATTTGTAAATAAATACATATTTTTAAATCGTATAGCAGATATTTTGCGATCAAAACTGAAATAGAAATCTTCAATAATCTATATAACTAAGTAGGTACATTAATTAATTTATTTAGATCTAAGTCAATTTCGCTTGAAACCCCAATTTGAATGAATTTCCTAAATAAATTATTAGATATATAAACGGCTACGGCGGACGCAAATTATAAATAAGGAAAAATTAATTTTAGAAGTAAGTACATACCTACATAAATATCATAAATAATTATTATACTCTCTGCATTTTTTTTTTAAATTTGGAGATTAAATAAAATTTAATTTTTGATAAAAATTCAAAAGCAATTTTGATTTCAATGGAGCAATAAAAAACCGCCGAAATTAAAAGATTTCCCTTTTTCGATTTGTACAAATGTCAAACGGTACGAAAAGAGTAAATTAAAATTTTATATGAAACCGAACGGGCGTTTTTCGCATAAATACTTCCGGAAAAATCTATTTGCATAAAAATGATAAACGAGCCACTTAAAATCATTTTATCCCCAAAAAGTTTTCCCTAACGAGTAAATATATTTCATGAGTGTCATCATTTTTACACTTGACTGATAATCAACATTTAATAAATTACATTACTTTTCGAATATTATAAGCTTAAAGCTTTCCAAAGATTTTCATCACACGAAAGTCCCATCATGCATAATATACCATTTAGCAGAGAGCCAACACCATATTAAAACTTCTCGTCAGGAATATTATGTTTGGAGTTTTTCTCATAACCAGACTTGTTTGCAACAAAAATATTGTAGTTGGTTATGTGGAGATATGTAAGAGATATGACATACGAGTATATAAAAAAAAAAAAAGAAATACTCTACCTATGTATATATAAGGATATAGGTAGGAATAAGTTTAAAGAATTTGGAAGGATTTTTCCAGCAGCTGCAAGAAATCATAATTTTTTACCGGAAGAACATTTTTTTTTTAAAATATTTTTGGAATGCTTTAAAAATGTGTCAAGCTTTATGTGACTACCTACCTCTACAAATAACTGTTCAACCTAGTAAAATAGAACGATCAATAAAGAAGTGAGAATCAAACGTGCACGTACATTTTTAAGTTTCTGTTTTTATTGCTTATTTCTTCATCCCAACAGACATTTAAACACTTGAGTTAAATATTTAAAGTAAATTGTTGTAAAAAAGGTTCAAAGTCAAGTATAAATTGTCGTATAGAAAGGGTAGGCATATAAAAATGAATATAATATCCCTAATGCCTTCTCTAGTAATATCTCTAAATCGTTTATTCCTAAATTGCTTGTGATCGGAGTTAGTTGTGGACTTAATTTTTGAAATTGTCAATCATTATTGTTTTTTCTTTCATCTTCAAAATTATTAGATTCCGGTCCACGAAAATCTGGCATACTGGTTACTAAGTTATTTTTTCCGAACGGTTTTGTAATTTACTTTATCTGACTTTTGAGGGCATTAGATATTAAATGTTCTGGATAATTTCTATGAATTAATGTCATGCATTTTCTATAATTATTATTTAAACACAGACAAAAGTACTTTTCAGAAAAATTACTTATATGTATTACTTCACTGTTAAAGAATAATTTTTGTGCTGGCCTATATTGACAATTGTCAGGGCAAATAATTCTAGTACCTTTCTAAAGGAGTCTTCGGATCAAGTTAGGAGGTGGAAGCAACTTTAAAACTACTACTACTAATACTAGAACTGGTAAACGGACGAAATCCCGCCGGATAAAATCGCCCCCCCCCCGGACAAAATTTCTCCTTTTCAAAGAAAGATTTTGTCCCGGATGGGATTTTGTACGCTTTAAAAAAATTATTACGGGGACTTTATTCGGGAAGCGGGGGACGGGGGTTGATTTTGCCCTAGAACTATTATGATTAAATACAAAATAAAGAAAATATTATTATTTACCTGCAGTCATATAGAGTACAACAAGAATAATTATTCCAACGTTGCTAAATAAAAAAGCTGTAAACTTTCGACAGTGATCTTTCGCCCGTTGAGCAAATGGTGGTTTCTGGCGCCGTTTAACTGATCTTTTTCGCTCCATCTAATAGGTACGTAAACAGCAGTATAAACTCCTTTTTTTGCTGTTTTTCGTATTCTCTCGTTGATTTTCACTTTCCCACTAAATAATTTTCATATTCATGTTGAACAAGCTTTGTTGATTTTGTACATTATTTCCTTACTAGAAGAAGCCCATAAAAGACTTCCGCAGGTTGTACCGCCGCCGTAGTGTTTTATTTTCATTCCGTTTTCTTATATAATTTTTTTTATCTTCTAAACTTTACTTTTAACTTTTATTTTTAAATTGACACACAATTTCTGATTGCATTTTATATTTTTTGTAAATTATACGACATTGTTTTGCTTCCTGAAAGCAATGCGCTTCGATGTATTTCTTGCATGTTATGTAAGGATTCACAGAGAATATTTTTGGAATTGTATTTTATGGAACCGGAACTATTTTCCATATTATCCGTAGTGCGATTATTTACATTTTTATTTTGACACCCCAATTTTCTTCATGGTATGTAGCATTAAATTGTTTTCTTTTGTTGATTCAGTTGAAGTTGAAGAATTTAGGATAAGATATATTTAAATTTAAATTTCATGTACATAGAAATAAATGCAAGCTGAAACAGTGGCGCGTTTAGACAATATGAGGCCCTAGGTGTATGGTGACCAGGAGGCCCCCTATTCCCTAGTTCAGCAATTTATATTTATAAAATAATTTAAAAAATGACCGAAAACTTATTACTTAATAATATATTTTATTAAATTAAATTAAATAAGGGTTGGGACTTGGAAGAGAGGGGAAGGATAGAGGTGGTGAATGAGGAAAGGTAGCTTATTTCTTCCCGTCATTTTTGACGAGTTAACGACTAGTTCCAGTATTAATAACCAGGAGTGGTATGATTGAATTCAAATCCGACTCGAAAATTTTTAGAACTGTCGAAAATCTAAAATCGCATATTGATTGATTGATTGAACGTATTTTTCGATATTTTGTGTCGGAAAAATTTCTGATTACTTTTTGGTTGTCGGAAATTTACATTTGACAAAAATGGTTTTGACATTTCATTTGACATAATTTGACTTTTTTACTCTACTAAATGGCTGCGCACATTGCAAGAATCGGAAATATTATGATACTGTTCAATCATACGACGGAAAAAAGTTGTCGTGACATTTTCGATTCGATTGCAAATTTACGATCAAATTCAATCATACCACTCCAGTGTTGCCGATTGCTTTTTTAACGAAATTCTTTTTTAATTTTTTTTATTCACAAATACTTTTGAAAATTGGGGGAACTAAGCGCACGCCTAAACACGTTACTGAGCTTAAATGTCCAAATAAAGAGGAATATATTATTTTCTTGTTTATACAAAAATATTGTGTAAACTTTAAATTCTGGTAAAAAAAGCATAAGTTTAATGTTACATTTAACGTTACTCTAAAAACTGGTGCAGGTTAGATTGTGTACGAAATTAATACGTCTCTTTTCGGTGCTTCCTTTTAATAAATACGGAAAATATACTTTGCTTCGAACTAAAACTCCTCATTACTTACTTAGAAATATTACTTGTGATTACTCTAAATCTACAACATATGTAGGTATTAGAATTCTTTCAAACGGATCTTCGCTTGTTATCATTTATCGTTTTTCTGTAGACGTGTTTGCCTTTGGCATGATAAAACTTGGTTAGAGTTCTATGGCGCCAACAATAAACAATAATCAGTCAACAATTTAGTGATCTAAAGATACCTACTAAATAAGAAAACTTAGGTCATAGAGCAGCTGTTTATGTAAAAGAGTTAAGCTAATTAATTAAGTAAATTTTAATAATTAAGAGGAAAGCTTTTATATACATAAATTTCATTTCCATTTCTAAACTTTACTTTACGTAATCGTCATTCTAAGTAATAAAATATGTAGTGAAAGCCACTTACGTCACTTACCACTTAAATACAATTAAAATGTCTAGTGCATACAATAGATCGAATACCTGGGCATGATCTTTAATTTGTTAATAATATACTCGTATATATTAATAACTAAACAAAAAATCTTAAGAGTCCATCTTCAAAAAAAAATTATTTTACAGTTATTTGTATGTATGTAGGTACCAATAATATTTTTTGATTTTCACTGGGTAGCAATTAATTAAAAATAAAAAATGATATTGAATCAAACACTAAGTCGTTCTAAACATTTTTCTTTAAAATTATGAACTCCTTGAACCACGTAATCATGTTTACTTGTTACACACCACAAACATAAATCAGTATTTGAACTAAAAACTAATATATATTTCAGAAAAGTTATGTCGTATTGGACAAATTAATACTGACAAATAAATTTATAAATGTCAGAATTAATTTGATATCACATCTCATAACAGTGGGCAAAATATTTGTGAATATAAGTCAAACAAAATTATTTACTTTTGATTTATACAAAAAATAAAAAAAAAATAAAAGTGGTCCAGCTGAACTTGTGTAGGAGTTGTGCTAATAATTTTTTTAAATTGATAAGTAAACAGAGAATTAGGTCAGACAAATTGCATCAATCAACACACTGTGATTTTGATATTTGGAAAATATTGATTTAATATAAAATTATTGAATTCTTAATATTTTTTTAACAAGTAACTAAAAAAATACCTAGGTACATACATATACATTAATGAATGTTAAATTAAAATCATAAAATAATAAGTATTAGAGAACCTTCGTCAGAATAAAAATGATTTCTACTCGGAGAAATAATTAAAGGTAAAATTTACAAAATGATGGTAAAATTTATCTCATTTAATGGTCGTTTTTTGTAGCATCTCATTTTGTTTCATTTTTTACATGATGTAAGCCAGCTTAACCCTTATCGTGCCAAGTTGTGCCTTACATTTCATTTTAAAAACTCTCCTACTCATTTAATACGTATAATACCGATCGGAGGCTTTATGTATTTGATTATTCGACATTTTTACACACACAAAAAATAAAAATAAAATTGCCAAATTCCATAAATTCTCACACTCATGTTTTTTGCAACATTTTTTTTTTTTTCATTTTCTTAAAATTATTAAGTGGAATCCGACCCACTGGGCCCAAGGTTTAAACTTCGTACGAGTGAAAAACACTTAATATTTTTCTCCCAGGAAGGGATCGAAACTGTGACCTCCCGTTCTAAAAGCATTATCTCTATTACTATAAGGGTAAAGTTTAGTTTCGCTTTTTTCAATTTTGCGCATACATTTGACATACAGTATTCTTAATTTGACATAAAGTACTCAAATTTAATATGACATATTGATACTCTTGACAACTGCCAAGTCAGGAACAAAATAAATTGACATAACTTTTAGCAATAATGCTGTAAGTTTTACTATTTGTGGTCTTCTATCAATGTCCTTAATGATAAATACGTATTATCACAAATTTGTGTAAAATTGATGATCTTTCAAAAATAAGGCAATTTATGTGAAAATTACATATATTGTATCAATTAGGTACTATTGTACAATATTCTCAATTTTACTATTATTGTAGTAAGTTTTACACATAAATCTTCTCCAATATCGTTCAGAAGAAGTAGATATTTCTGTGTAGGTACCTGTACATATACATATTTATACTTGAACATATTTATACTTAGGTTTTCTAATGAAGTATTGAGCTTCAGGCTATAAAGTTCCCGAATGAAGTTAAAGTATCTTTAGCAAAACATATGTAAAAATAAATTAACGAATCACTTCAGTTTGATCTTGTTTTAGCGATTTCTTAAAAAGACTCAATTTCGAATTTTCTTATTATTACAATAATAGTTTTGTAAAATTTGTATTTCTATATTATTTGGAATTCACCAATTAAATTGTAAATGTTTTCGTAAATTTTTCGTTTTTTTTTAAATTGTTGAAACATCTTTAAAGTGTTAATTTTTAAAAATATGTGAATGCACTAAGTACATAAATAATATGCATTTTCTTTTATTTTATATTTAGTTAAACTTTAACAATTCATATAACAACATATATGTATTTATATTAAAAATTCAACACGGATTAATTAACCCATTAGCGGCTATTGTGTAACGTCCCTCAATGGTCGTCACATACATATAATGTATCTTCTATTAAATTATTGTTAAATCTAAAGTAAATGTTATGTTTAATTTAAATCTATCTCCTGTCCCAATGTCACATACACCATCCATTTGTATATCAACGTCAATGATAAAATGTAATCCAACGGTATGGAATCGGCTGGACTAGAGAAATGAAGACCAGAGTTTTGGAGAGTGTATTTCTAACCGCCGAAGTAGCAAGAGTGCTTTTTAGACCGCTTAAGCGGCAATTCATAAATTTACAATTGAATACACACAAAAGTACCAATAGTTATTAAAATACAGATCAGTGATCGCAAAACATACAACACAAAGAACGATGAGGAAATTCACACTATACATAACTATAACACACTAAGAAGAAAGAACATACGAAACACAAAGAAAAACATTTGGAACACAAAGAAGAATATACTAAGAAGAATACGCTAAGAAGAATACACAGAGAAGTACAAAATAAAATTACACGTGCAACAAACCCTTTTCCCCTCCCTAATAAAATTTTATAAAACATTAAAACGTAATAAAGTAACGTAAATAATATTTGTTTTTTCTATCTTCTTTAATTTTAGTATTGTAATGCCCAAAGACGAGCCGGGGTGTTACAATTGGGTAGAATAATACCCAAAAATAGAGCAATCTTAGAAAAAATCTAGCTAGAGCCAGGTGATAGGTATCGTAAATTGGTTTTCATGGACAGGTAGATAAAGGATAGGACTACTCAAAAATAATTTGGGGGTCATATATGTAGTTTCATTCCTTGAGGGGTAGTTAGTGGGACAAAGGTCAAGTTTGCAAAATCGAAAAAATTGCACGGAAATGGCTTTGGAAAATTGAAGGACTGGAAAATCGGAAAACCCTCTTGGTGCCTAATAGCCTTAGGTGTCCTCTATGTGGATAGGATGGGACCACTCACCCAGGCTAGAGGTATGATTACATTACAAAATACCCAAAATACCCAAATGTCATAAAATGTCAAATATATGTCATAAAAAAAACTTCGTTATTCAAAAAACATTTAGGAATGCATGTCATAGCAGTGGCTATTTAGCTTTCAAGAAAATATAAATACCCTAAATAGTGTCTGTATGAAGTTTCGTCAAAATTGGAAGGAATTTCGAAGGAATTAATGGGTCGTTAATGGGTTAAGAGTCGATCTTTGACTCTTATTAAAATTTTCACACTTGAGTGCAAACATGATTAAGTCCTATGAGGACCTTTTCAGAGCTTTTAACAGATTTAGTCGAGACCGATCAATACAAAACATGACCAATGTACAGAAAATATTCGTGAGTTCCACTCAACAATAAAGTTTAATCATTTAAATTTTAGCATCAAACGTTTTCTTTTTTTTTTTGTTAATTCCTCTTTTGTTTTTTAGCATTATATAATGAGATAGCGATTTTTTGTTTGTGGAATCTTGTATAAGATTCAACAAAATGCTTTCACTCTTTTCATAATCCCCTTCAACAATTGTTTAAATTCAAATTAGTTGTTTTTGTTTGTACAAACAAAGGTAAAGTGTAGTGTAAAACAGGAGAGCTATACCTACTATAGAAGGAGATGAAGTAAAATCGTAAGAAATAAATAAATTATACCTACCCACATGTTAGAATTTGAAATTCAATTTTTGACAAGGGGTTTATTTCCGACGGCCTTATATTTGATATTTGTCTCTTTAGTGGAAAGCATAACATGTATTTAAATCAATCGACCAAAAAAAATTATTTGGGAAAATTACTAGAAATTAAGTAATAAAATTTAAATTTTCAAAAATGTTTTACTAATTACTACGAAAATATGGATAAACTGATAAGAATGTTTTGTATATAAGAATTTTATGTTTTCTTTTTCTTTTGTCAAAATGATTACAGCTTCGTTAATGAAATGTTGATATATTTCCCGATGATTCACGAAAGTTTTCTATACACCAATGTACCTATGCATATGTAGGAACTTTAAGGAGATAATAAACTGTTAATCAAGTAATACGTATGACCATAATGGCTCTTAGATATATGTTTTCTCTTTCCATAAAATTAGTCCTTAATCCTAATCCTTTGTAAGAAAAAGGGTCTCATAACTCCCATATATCTTATATAGAATTGTATACAATAAACAGAATCCAATCAATATATCAAATAAAAACGAGCTTCATTGCAACATCAATATCCATAATAGAACTTGACTTTTACAATTGTGAACACCGAAAAAAATTCTTATTACGAAAATAAATCGAGTGCGAAATTATACCTTGCAGCTCATTCCATTCGCTATATAATATAAAATCGAAATAGATATTTACCTTCCTGGGTGCTTTCTTCATTATTTCTTATAAATATACTCAAAATATAGATATATAAATCATACTATGTAATTTTGACTGTCAATCAATCACTGAGTTGTACTTACCAAAATAGACGACTCAGACGATACAACAAAAAGTGGAAGAGAACACAATTCCATGTATCATGATGTAGTCGCCAATTTTATATTTTGCACTGGGGCAATGAGATATCCGAAAGAAAACAATTTTCTGACAGAATTGTTTTGTAGCAAAAAGCAAGAAAAAAAAAAAAAAAAAAACTTAAACCAACAGCTATAAATATGAAGAGAATGGCTCAAGTGGCAGGTGTCCTGATACTATATGGCCGGAAAATGGTGATAAATCTTTTTACGTTTCATAATTAAGCGACCCAGATATTTACGTTTTATTATTAAAATAATAAAATGGATAGCGCAGCGGGACAGGCAAGATGAATGAATTTGTTGAAAAGGTGACAATTTGTATTGGGAAATATCAGCAAAAACAAGGGCAAATTTTGGTTTCATAGAACTTTTTAGTAATAGAGCAGAGGTGATGAATGATGCTTAAAATAATATCTAAACTGAGATGGAAATATGACTAATTTGATTTACTAAGTTGATTTTAAAGTATTTGAGACTACCTCAATAGCCAAAATGTTTCAGAATAATAAAATGAATTGATTTGGACTTTAATAATTGTCCTAAATGACATTGATCTACTCTACTGCAACGCATTGGTGATGTCAGGCTGTTACTACATATACAGAGTTTTTGATATATTTATCGTAGCCAAAGGAACTCTCAGCGACATTGTACATAGTGTCAGCCAGTGGTGCTAAAGCTTAAGCAAAACCACAGTGGTTCCATTCACCAGAAAAAGAAACTTGGCAGGCATGCACCCAATTATTCTGAATGAAGTAATTGAACACGAGAAGGAGATGAAATATCTGGGAATAATACTAGATATAAAACTGCTCTGGAACAAGCAAGCGAAGGCGGTAGCCAAAAAAAAGCCACCTGAGCACTGATCGTGTGCAGAAACCTAGCAGGAAAAATCTTACACCCTCACCCACTCACCCTGCGATCTATTTACACCATGATGGTGAGACAAATAATCACCTATGTGGTGATTATTTGTGGCTTGGAGAAGTATAATGCATTTAAGCACAGCAAGGAAAAGTCTTGAAAAAATGCAAAGATTAGCCTGCATATATATGAGAACGTGTCCTACAGCAGCCATGGAGGCTTACGCCCCTGCACCTGGTAATAGAAAAAACGGCAAAGGAGACTTTAACTCAAAGAGGCATGGGACTAGTATAAGAATTAGCAAAAACAGACTTAGGACACTGACGGGTTCCTGACAGGCCATTGCGGGCTGAAGAGACACCTAAGGAATCTAGCAGATTTTGTGAATAAACAGAAGAAACCCCAATACATCTCTATACGGAATGCGAAGCCTCATCCACGAAAAGAGAGATCATATGTGGAATTATTGCCAAGCCGAGACGGACCTTTCGTCCCTAAATCCACTCAAGATCCTAAAATCCTTAAAGAAAATTGAACTTGAGGAGTTACTCTAGGTACCTGGAGTAATGGAGTGGCTCCATGAAGATAGATGTAAGAAGGGGGGCACAATAGATTTGAATATAGGTCAAGGTGCATCGATTACCCCCAATACATATAATCCACAATTTAGTTCGACTTTTCATTAATCGTAGCTCTTATGTAGCATGGCAAAAATGGTCCATTACTTTTAATTGTTTTTATAGAGTTTAAGTAGGTATTTAACTTAATTATTATTTTTCACTTTTCCATTTCTATGTACGTTATGCAATGTACTATGAATATTTTCACTCTTTTGCCACATTACTCATGTTGAATATGTATGTATGTATAATGTATATCAATATGGAAAACTTTGCCAGAATAGATTCAATGTTTGACTAATGCATCTCCACAATGTTTGCCATTAATCAATTAAAGACACATTTCCTATTTGTGTCTAACAGGATCGCACTGAATGGAAATTCTGTTTCTAATGTGTGTACCATGTAATGTTTATTTGAAAATTTGCATTAAATGCGAATAGTAAGGTTGTTAGCTACAACTTAAATCCAAACCAATTTGTGGCTGGTTATTGATTACACATTCTCTATATATTCAATTGAATTTTAATTAAATTCTCATTGAAAGTTTTTATATTTTTCTGAGGTTCTTTAACTAAATTACAGTGGTGCATTTCCCATTCGTCTTCAGAACTTTTATCCGTAATGCTACATTCCAACAATTGCAGTAATAAGTAAATTAAATCAATCATTGAGCAATTTCCATTTACTGTTAAAAGTCTGAAAGTACTGGTAATTTAATTTTGTGGCCGTAAAGTCAAATGTTAAGTCTGTCTTAAAAGTTAAGGTAATGGAAAAGGGAAAAGATTTACATATATACACTGAATAGTAAAAACCAGTAAAGAAGGAAAAATTGGCTACGCCGATTATAATATAACCGTACTTGTTTATTATTTACAAATTTGTCCGTGTCTATTTTGTCGGTAAAATATAATTGGGTAAATTGAATACAAATGATTAAAAACCCTAGAAATGACATAAAATAGATTGCAGCGCCATATTTCGTGGAACTTTTTAGTCTATGAATGGAATCTTCATTTTTTTATTCTCTATCATTTTTTTATATTCATTTTTTCCGTAATCCAAACATTTTTCGAGTAAATCATTAAAAAGCCTAGAAATTCAATGAAATTGATTGCAGCGCCATAACGGAAGATCGTACAACTTTTTGGATTATGGATGAAATCTTCATTTTTGTATTCTCTATAATTGTTGACATATAAATGTATGGTTTATATTAAAATTAGGTGCACACTGTACCACAGTCTCCCCTATTTTTTGTCCAATTTGCTCCAAAAATAATAGAGATCTTAGCCTAGGACATAATAAACTGTCAGAATTTCAGCTTTCTAGCTTCAGCCGTTTGGCCGGAATCTTGATCACGGACAGACGGACGAACGGACGGACATGCATATTTCGACTTAGAATTTCACGAGAAAGATAATGGTGTTGAATTTTTTTTTTCTACGATGAGTATTAAGGGGCGTTATAAATCGAGTAAAAGAATATAAGGAAAAATTTATAGATACATTCATAATAACCGTGTAAAATGAGACAAGGATTGTATGGAAAAATGGAGATTGGTTCCACTGAATGCCAAGTCACGAAGTCGATTGGGTTATAATATGTAATAAAATTTAATAAAATCTACCCAGTGTCCCCTATTATTTCCATTTGTTTTACACTTAATATTTTTTTAGTCTATTTAAAAATTACCCCCACACGCAACCCTTTATTTTGACATTAATTTCTCGACAAAAGACTTTTCGTCTTTCTAGGTAATTCCGAAATTTCGTCTTTCTACTGTTAAACATTTAGAGTTACATACGGATATGTGGACAAACGGGCCAATGAATTGTGTTTGGTACAAATTCATCTTTATACTTTTATTAGGGTAGCATTATTTAAGTCGAAATACACATATTTGTCCGTCAGCAAAACGAATCGGGGGTAAAATAAATATGAAAATCATGAAGAATGAAAAAAATTAAGATTTCGTACCACCCCTACCATTATATTTTCATGCATTTTTCTAAGTATTTCAATATTTAAAACTTATGACGATAACTCCATACGGGTATTACATTGTCAGTTCAACCGACTATACTTTTTTACTGGTTTTTGTAGCCATTTTTCCTTTAAATTCAAAAAGTGACGATTACTACATCAACAAATTTTTAAATCACAAAAATTATAATCGCGCCGGAATCCATCAAAAACAGATTTTCAATTTGTTCTCTTCATTGCCGTGATGAAAGGCGTCTGCATAGCACGTACCTACACCTAAAGTGTTGGCATCCATAAATATTACTAACTCCCAGGTCATAAATATATGAGCACAATATTTCTAGAGGAAATCAATTTTCATAAACTCCCCTCAATTTATGAACATTTTCTGTATGCAAACGGAGACTGTGTTCACTTCTACAACCAGAATGAGTTTACAAAAAGATTTTCACAACTTCTCAAGCATTTCCACCTGAATTTTTATGGCTATTTGGTTATGGCTTATTTTATAGAGTTCAGTTTTATTGAATAATAGCACATAAAACTATTTACCTAAATGCATCTACTTATATACATATAAATATACTAAAATTCTTACTCTACTGCAATTTTAAAATAGCAGTAATCATTTTCCATCAATGGAGTTGATATTTTTATTTTTTTACAAAGCGTATCGCTACGTCTCCTGAATAGGGAAATACATTGAATGATATAAATACATTTATTCTGTCTTCATATGAATTATTTTTATTATTGTGGGTAATGGCGTCTACATATTTCTTTTGAATTTGCAATAAATGTAGTCGTTTATCTCTGATGAGCACTTCCAAGAAAATAATAGGCTTAAAATATCAATAACGATATACCGAAAAAAATAAATATTTTGCCTATGTGGGAGATTATACGTTTCTAGATACCGTCTAAGCACAGTTAGATTTATGGTTTCAAAGTATGTATGACAACAACGGCATAAATGTGTGTTATACAACCTGAAGTAAAATAAAAATGAATTTTGTCGTCTTTAGATTGTATGAATTTTGCGTTTGGTGAAAATTATGTGTTATAAAAAAATGTTTAGACTTTAGAGAGTGTATAATGTTGGATAGTAAAACGATGTTTATGATGGAGTTGTTTAACAACTCAAGTAAGCGTTGAAAATTGATCAAAAATATATAAGTGTAGGTATTTTCTGTTCTGTATACGTCCGATAAGTACAAGTACCGATAATGCAAACAGATCTTATTAATTTTTATAAATGTTCCGAAGAATTGACTAGAACACCTGCATTGGTCCAACCTGTCACGAAGTAGAGCTGTCGGGAATTTATAATTTTGGTATTAGAGAAATGCAACCAAAGATTTGACCAATTCGTATGTACAAAAAATAAATTGTTTTTGAAATGGGCGCGTCAATCTATCTATCTATCATTTTCTCATTTTCTTATTCGGTCGTACTGTTGTTGACGTCAATCATGTTAAGTGTGTAAAGAAAACCATAATTATAATAAAAAATGAATTACATGTAAAGGAATGAGAAAAATGCATATGGTTTCTCATATTTGGTTTACGTGATAGCAAATACGGTGCAGCCTAGAGTAGGTATAAGGTGCCCATGTACGTCTCATTTACATTTTTCCTTGTCAGTTGGCAGTTGATACGCAATTTGACTTCCTTTATTTGGTTAAATTTAAATTTTCGTATGAAATATTTAAATCACTCAAGAATACCATTTTCAAATTGTCAATTGTTATAAGCTGCTTAGTTTGATATACATACATATATTGTACATAGCATACATATAAGCCTACTATAGTGTTGTACCCATTTTCAAGAGAATTAGGAATGTGGGCGATATAATATTTAAGTCAAAAAATCTTCACAACTTTTAAAGAACATTATTTATGTGTCAATCTTCTCAGAAGGAAATTTATTTTTCTGAAAACAACAAGAAAATAATAATAATTTCCTCAGTTAATTTTTTGCATGAACAATTTTTTACATGTACATATGTAGATATTGTAGGTATGGAATAGAACAATAACTACAAAACAATAATTAAATATTTAGCGTAATGTAGTAAAATCGTTGGTCAAATAGGTCAATTTTATACCTATGTACAAATACATAGTTATTAGTTTTTACAGATTATACATATTGTGCCAAATATAAAATATAACAAATAAAGGCACAGACACGCACTTTATTACTTCATTGCTAATGATGTCCATCATCAACCACCTACAATCATTGGGATTTTTACAACAACTAGGGAACAGAATAACAAAAGCTCCAATCTATCAAAACCTCTAATATAATAAACTTAATTCAAGGTTTTTCCTAACGCTTTCGAGCATATCAAATAAAACACTGGGATACACCCTTTAAGTGCCTCCCATATGTTCATTTGTCACCCATTCATCTTCCACTTGTGTCAGCCCTCCTCAGCATTATGCACATATGTATATACATACTGTATGTGGTGTAGTTTGGCTGGCTGGTTGTCTGATATACTTTGGGGGGGCCCTCTAAAAGCATTCCCATCTGCCCTACATAACATGAGTAGTATGCGAGTAATAAAACAGCGATTTATAAAACTTTCAGGACATATGAGATAAAGGTCGTTAGCAGAGAAACGGTTCTTATTTCTTTCTTGCCGATTCTTGTCACTAAATCGTACATATAACGTATGAATATATGTATATATATATATTATACATATACATATATATAGGAATTGCAATTGTGTGGTATTTTTATGTAATTTATATTCTTGGAAACTATAAAAATACCCTCAAACCAAAAATATTCGTACAGCATAAATTCTATAGAAATGAAAAATCTAAAACAATGTACCAATTTTGCTTTGTTACTCTTGAAAATAACAGCGTCCAAGATTTTTATTATCCTCCTTTTCCTTCCATTGATGTGGATTTAAGAGGCAGATAAATGTTATTTTGATCATAAATAAAATGCACTTTAACGAATCGAGTGAGAAACGATAACTATTACGAGGGCAAACCATAAAATAGCACATTAAAAACTGGGGAAACTGTTAAATAGCTGAACTATTACAAAATAAACGAACAGACATAATGAATTGTGTGATTAATTAGATACACTTGTAAATCGCTGGATGATTTTACCATTACAGACGAATAATTAATTATAAACTAGAAATTTATTATGACGATGAAAATTACAGGAAAACTCTTTTTAATAAACAACAAAGTATTTAGAGATAAAATGTTTTTGTTTTTTTTACGTTGTTTTATACTAGGCGAAGTCAACCACTGTTAATAGCACAATAATTTATAATTGTCCACGGTCATTTATATTTACAAATTAGTCCACCTAACTACGTATTTTTCATAAGAAAAGGCTAAAAAAATGTGCTCAACAAGAGTTGTCCTATTGTTGACGTAGTACCTATTCTTGACGTCGTTTTGATTACATATGTATATCGTGAATATTTCGCTGTAGGTAGCTTTATTTTGCAATATTATTTCTGGAATAATTTGTTGCATCTATTCTTTTTTCTTTTCATCCCTAATTTTTAATTATAAACGCATTTACGAGTAATATATTAAAAATAGACATTTCGTTCTTCGGGTAAAAAAGTTATAAGGTAAAAAAGTGATTATTCGAGTGTTTTTCCGGAAACATTTTAAAGAACTTAAAACAAATTTTTTAATTAAATAAGAATCAAAATTAAATTTTTGATTTTCTAAAAAAAAATTTGGATTTTTTTTGTGTTAGTACATTATTTTTTGAGGAATTCATTCACTTTACCGGCTCCTCAGCGGAGAAGAGGAAGAGGACAGACAGGAAATATGTTCCTTAGTTGCTTAACTTCACAGTTTTATACAACTCATTCTTCTCCTAACCTGATGCGTTCACGAGCTTAACCTTCAAACCAGCACGTTAAAAAAACATCGTTGTGCCGCACCTTGGGTGTGCTCACACCCCAAAATGTATTATGTATTGTTGTTATGTTATTGACTTTTTTGTTATACTATTTTATTAAAAATTATATTAAACATTTATTGCAATATAAACTTCGATGTAAAGGGTTATCCAACTCGTTTCCGAAGTTTTTTTTTTAAAAAAACAAATTTATCTTCTTCAAGGATTTTTAATATTAAAGATGTAATTTTGAAACTTCGTCAATTTTTCCAAAAAAATTATTTGGCAAAAAATGCTGGAAATTTAAAATAATATAAAAGCACATAGTTTCAAAACCATATCTTTAATATTAAGAAAGTTCAAAATTGTGTTACTTTTTAAAAAATAATTGTTTTGTCTTTTTATAAAACTCTCTCAAAAGAATGTTGTCTGCAAATAATAAAACCAATGCGAAAACACAATAATGATTTTGGGGTGTGCGCACACCCCAGGTGCGGCACAACATCGTTTTCAACTTTGATCTACTATTACTCCTATATTACTTAACCGATTTTGATACCATTTTTTTAAAGACGTGGAATGACGCCATTTGAATATATCTGGAACAAATTTAAGATAGCTCTAACAGTTTCAAAATGATTCGAAAAATAGAACCTCTGGGGTGTGAAAACACCCCACGTGCTGGTTTGAAGGTTAAAGTAGAAGAGTCAATTCTCCTAGCAATTCTTTAATCGCAATTGTTATTATATTTCCGCCCAAAATAAACCGTTTTCATTCAATTCAATCTTTACACCTACTTCTAAAAGATTATGTATTTGGATGATCTTCCATTATGTATGGAAAACACATACTTCAAGCTAAATTTGATTTGTGGATTGATCTTACTTTAGAATTTGAAGTACCTACTATTCTTAACAAATTTGTAAAATATCCTCGTACGTGTTATCGAGAATGAATATGTATCGTTCCTAATTATAATTACTTGTAATAATTATTTTATTTTTTGTAGTTTTAACGAATATAATTTATTATTTTTCTAGAAAATTACGGTAATGTTTTAAATTTTGATTTAATTTAAACTATAAAACAAGCAATTAAATTTTCATCTTAAATAATTAATTGGCTAAAGGAGTATCAAAAAGAAAATAAAATAAACTGTACGCAGATGTTACCTGCTTAAGTATAGTTGACATGAGTGTGCCGTTTAATTGAATGAATTACGAAATGATTTATGATATTCGATTTAGTTGAATGACCGTCAATGTTGCCAAGAATTCTTACACGTTTTCTCAGTAGTTATGTCTACATTACTCAAATGTTATGACGTTTTAAAATAATCAATAAAAATAGACTAAATTTTACCGACTTTAAGCAACATTTGGTGTATTTACTGAGTCAATGAGTAAAATCGGAATCTTTAATAAAACCTTCTTATTCTAAATATTTTATTTTAATTTATTTTATCTACTATCATTACTATTTCACTCTATATCCCTGTAATCCTTGCATACATGCAAACATATCGCATTCACTATTTATGAAAAAGCAAAACAAAAATTGAGCATTTTCCACTCGTCACCAATAATTTTCTTTTGTCTTATTTTTATCCGAAACACTGTAGCCAATGAGAAAAAAAAAACCTCAACCTCTGTCACCTTGTCATATGTTTGAATTTAGACTCGCTTAAACATTACATCACTTCACAGTCTATAACATTTTTCAACACAACTAAATTGTCGCACATTTTTCTATTTTGTCACCTTTATTACGTAAGTTTCACTAATTCTGTCACTAATTCTTTTTCAGATATTCTATACAGAAAAAAAAACACTTTTAGCGCTAAAAACGATTCATAGAAGATTTTGCTATCACCAATGCAAATAGTTATCAATCAATTACTTATATATGTACAATTTGCTCGACCGATCGTATTTGTAAACTTCACAGAAACGTTACCGATCAGTTTCATTATCAATACTAACAGGAATATTTACAGAACATTTTCACTGAAAATTTTCCCGATGTGAAAATTTACAATATCAAAATTGACTTCGGGTGTGTTAAAAATAGAATATTTTTAATTCAGTATTCTATTCAGTGGCCAGACATGTGCAATGTTGACTCCGCGTATTATTTTAGTTAGAGAATGAAGAAATCGAATTAAAATTTTCTTTTACATTTTTGTAATTCTGATTTCTCAAAAAAAAAAATTGTTTCACAGTTATTGACATTTCACTGACAATTCATATAAGGTTCATTTACAAATAATTTATCTCGCGATTCACAAACTGTTTATCTCGCTAACAATAACAATTTTATTTATTTAATCAGCAGCCTTGTACTATGTAAGCGGAGAAGACTTCGACCTGCGAGCGCATACGATTTTTTAACAAAAAATTAAAGAAACCAGTAATATAGGAATAATTGGCCACGTCGATTATAATATAGCCGTATGAGTACTTTTTTATTATCCTCGAGTTTGTCCGTGTCTATTTTGTCTGTACAACTAATATATTTTGAGTAAATTGAATAAAAATGATTTAAAATTCTAGAAATTCAACACTTAAAATTCTAGATCTTCAAACATACATAAAATTGATTATAGTTTCATAACGGTAGGTCATGGAATTTTTTGATCTATGTATGAAATCTTAATTTTTGAATTCTCTATAATTGTGTTAATATTCATTTTTTTCATAGTCTGACTAACTTTTGAGTAAATGAATGGTTTATATCAAAATACACTACACTGTACCACAGCCTCCCCTACACCTTGTCCGATTTTCAAAATTTCAGCTTTCTAGCTTCAGCCATTTAGCCACAATCTTAACCACGGATGGACATGCATATTTTGACTTGAAATATCACGAGATAATGGTGTTAAACATTTTATTCTAGAATGAGTATTAGGGGCGTTATAAACTCCATAACAAAGTTATAATACTCTTTGATTAACATCATACGGCATACGGGTATAAAAATGTTCAAACATCCCCTCACTCTACTAATTCTATATAGTCTAGCCAACCATTTATATATGTACAATTGTACATATATGTATGTATATCTTGGCTGTATACATGTCAGCAAAAACCAAAATGCTTCAGATGATTTGTAGTGCTTAGAGATAATGTGGTTTTACTAAAATGTTGTTTATGATAAGTGCATGAATGTTCTTTAACAGTAAATATAACGATGAGCTACCTCTATCTTCTACCTATGATTTATTTTTTTAAATTTATTTAGAATTAATTTCTGTATATGAATTATTTCAAGAATATTTTTACCGCATTTCAAATAGCTAGATGTCTGCTTTAACTTTAAGAAGAGATGTTCATCATTCTACTAATAAGATAAAATAACCAAAACACAAGTCATACTTAAGCAAATACAATTTCAAACAAACAATTTATGCTTCTGAATAGATTTAATTGGGTCAGAATGAATTCATCACCATAGACTGTCGGTATACTAAGTAATTGAATTCAAATTCTACGATGTAACAATGTAATTAGTAGGTAAGCATGACTGCGACTTTTTGTTTAAAAGTTTTATCGAAAATTAGCTTTTGTTCTACTTTTACTACTTTATACAATCTCACTATATTTTTGAAATTATATGTACCTAAGTTAAAGTTCCATATGTAAGATTTTTATAAAAGCACAGTTAATTGATTCCGTCTATTTCATCTGTACAACAAAAATATATATTGAATAGGTAGGTACATAGATCGTGGCCTTTGAATAAAAATCTTAATTCTTGTAAGTATTCTCTATAATTGTTGCGATATTCATTTTTTCTACATTTCGATTTCGACTATCTTTCGAGTAAATGATAAAAATTGGGTTCACACTGTACCACAGCCTCCCCTATACTTAGTCCGATTTGTTTTTATGACATATTTTTATGTTTTTATTTGAAACAATAAAATAAAATGAAAATAAAAACTATACCACACCTATGAATAATTTAACACGAAAAGATAAATTTCTGTGTAACAAAAATAGCCTGGTTGGATTAGGGTTAATCAAAGTTTCTTCTATTTTTTTTGTTTTTTTTTTTCAAATTAATTTTTTTAATCGGGGTCTGAATTGACATATATACATGTACTTATGTACAATCTACATACATATGTATATAGCGTTTACCTACTCACTTAATGAAGCGACAATATCACATTATGAATTATCGTGGACTTCGCCGTAAAGTTTCTGCAAACTACCATACACAATCAGCCGTCACCATCCCTAATCATCAACATCATGGATATACAACTTCTGATCCTCACAATCTGTCAGTAATGGAATTGAAATCTAATTAATTTTGAGTTCTCACCCAAAAAATCGAATTTTCACATGAATTGAACGTTTTTAAAACTACATTTATTTATGATAATAAAAGAGTCTTTTTTTGTTGTTTGTTCATTCTATTTCCAACATTCTTGGCAACAAACTGTAAACTATCAACTATTTAACCTTTCAAGTTTACCTCTATCAAAACAAAGACTTGACACCAAATTTTTCTCATGCCATGAAGTATGCAGCAATCAGAGTGCACTAAGTCAAAAGTTAAACCAAAAGGTTTGGCAAAAAGATTATTTTGTCTGCGACAGGAATACAGTGTCCGCCTTCTAAATTTCTTCAATTAAATACCTACTCACTTGTCTTTAATACGACTCGTGTTCTGTCTGTCTTATTTAACCATTCCCCATTAGTATTTTGCAATTTATCGAGTCACAAACTCTACATTTATAAAGACATATAAATGTATAGAATAGACATATAGACAATGTAGAACTGATTTTTCACTAGTTTTTTTTTTTTTTTTTAATTTTTTTCCTTCTAATTTATTACTGCTCTCTGCACCATAAAACATTTATATTTCAATGAGTGTACACATGTCTAGCGTTTGATGTTTACATATCTCTTCGTGACATAAGTATTTTTTTATAAAAAATTAGTTTAATCTTTCTATAAATTTAGATTACAACAAAAATAATAAAAATACGCTAAATTAAAAAAAAAATCTAGGGAACACAAGAGACAGCCAGTGCTGACTTAATTTAATGAAAAAGATTTATTTCAAGAAAACGAGACACTTAATTGTTCAAAATGTGTTGCCAGGCAATCTCATAAGGAATAGTAATAAAATAAAACTCAAGATAATTTGGGTCATGTTTCATTACACATTGGAGCACGTACACTAAGATTTTTAAAGATTTCAATTATATTCCACAGAAGGTTTGCCGTTCTAAGTTAGAAGTGTGGTGGACTATTTTGTTTTTTTTTGAAAAAGAAAAAGTTTTTGATATTTTTCTTTCTTTTTTTGGATGAACAAATTGTTTCTTTTCTTATGTTGTCTATGTTGGCATATTTTATGATTCTACATCGGTGAGTTTTGTATACCTACATATGTGCATATCTATCTAACCATCAGATATAATATGTCACCTCAATATCACTGTCATAGTCACTGTCTTCGTTTTTTACTGTTTCTTCGAACATATTCGGGATTCTTTTTTTGGACTATACGGTAAGTTTTCCTTGTTAGAGTTCAGGTGGGATTCTTATCCTATCTCTGTATAATTATTACCAAAGTTTGAACTCTAAGACGATGTATTTTTGGTATCTATTCTTCATATATAGTGTCCAAATATCGTCCAAAAACAATGCAAATGAACTAAATCTGATTTTATTAATGACGGCAACTTAGACAAGGTATTTTAAGACTGGCTGACAATCGCTTTATAATGAAATAGGGTCCATATTATTTGGCCCCCTAACATTAAATATATAATATTGATCATTTATTATTGATAATTGTTATTTAACCCTTCATCTTCTTTTTGTGGCGAAATCTATGTATCTTGATCTACTAATTAGTACAATTGTGCCGTTTTGTTACTACTGAATATACATTAATCTCATCATTATGACGACATGTGTATGTGTATGTAGAAATGCAGCACTTGAGGTGTTTCTCCTGAATACCGTACAAATGTTTTCCATTTCATCTGACACACTTTAAGCACTGTCATTATGTAGCCTTCAATGGGCTTTGGGCCTCTGATGAATAACCTTACTTCAAAGATGCTTTAAAACGGCAGGTATCATACAAAATGGCATGAACATTATTTGGTCAAAGGTTAATCAATTATTAAATATTGTTTATATTAAACAGTTTGACTCCCTTTTAACAAATTCTAGATACACGTCTGAACCCATTTGTACATACATACTTATATACATATATACAAAGAAATTTAAAAAAATAATATTTTTACATTTACTATTTCTACTTATTTTTTAAGAGGTCATTAACTAAAACTACTTTATTTCATATAAAATAAAATAAACCTCCATCGCAGTAATTATAATTTAACAGTTCAATTATAATTATACGACATAAATTCAAATTTTGTTTATTTACTAAAAAAAAATCTAAATAAATAAACATCATTGCCAGAGCAAAGCCACAGTATCGCTTTTCCTACCATGAAAATTCTAATTTCACACCAGCCAGCAGCGACGTCATCCAAAAATATAACTTTTCTTATGTCTTCATGTCAGCATCAGGACAATAAACATATAGTAAGCTACATAGCATTTGAAAATTTATAGTATTTTTAGTTGGTGCGTGTTGATAAATCTTGAAGTTAACCATATCTCTTAAATAAATTTATGTTAAATTGCAAAATTACCCGCTGCTAGCCTGTACCTTTCAAATGTTCAAACGTATCTTATGACGTCCAGAAATAAAGTTATATGTATTCTATTTCGGTTGTTGACGTATTTGTATGAGAGCTTTACCGATGCACAAGGCATTACATCAATATATATGTAAATATTTAGTATACTGATTGGTGACGTCATATAAATGAGGTTAGAACAATTTTCTTGCGTCTTAAGATTGTTTAATTAATGTAAATTTAATTTAGTGTATAGAACAAGCAGGTTGAGAGACAATCTAATTTAAATGTTGTTATATGCACGTTCATAATAATAACACTGTAATAATACTTTGGTTTGTTTTGAAAGTCTCATCGATCAACATTACATTAGAGTTTATAAATGTTGACAAATGTACGTATGTAGGCACATAGTTGTATATTATAGAAATAACATCAATGGTTGCGAAGAAAACTATTACATCTCGAAAAAAATAACTATTTCGTTGTAGGCTAAAACCCAAAGAAGAAAGAATTAGAAAGGAAGGAACCTTTAACACAAATAGTACGATTCAATACGAAAGAAAATGGCCGCCATTGTCTCTCTTGGGAGAGAAGTGCTTGACAAGCTGTGAAGAGGCAGGATAATTTTTTTTTTGGAAGGATTATATATAGAAATGACCTTAGCAAATATGTAGTCACCGACCAAATGGCTCAGTAGAATAAGTGGCTTTTTGAAGCGGAAGGTCCTGGGTTCAAGGCCGACTGAGAGGTGAAACGTGAAGTGTTTTTCTCTGGCATGTTGAGGTGAATCTGAGGCCGGGTGGTTGGATTATACATAAAAACCATCTAAATAGTTGCAATTATCTCAAAAATGGAAATGGTGAGCAATTGTAAGGTTTCCGAAAAAGAAAACATATCAAGTGCTGCATTTTTGCTATTTATTATATTTATTTGTCATGTCAATTGAGATAAAATGTTAAACAGAAGTACAGTAAACGTGGAATAGCTATGGGCCAAATATATAGATAGATAGATACATAGATATTTGTAATGATAATCATATTGCAGATGCATGTCGCCATTGTCCAATTCGGAGGGTTTAATTATTCAAAAGATTTGGTTCTTAAATGGCTTATTAGTTGCAAATATACTGTTTGTCAAAATAACTCAACAAAACTCAATACATGCATATGTACGAGTATGTATATTTTGTTTGCTTGTTTGTTCAATTTAAATTTATTGACCAATGTCCCGTAACTTATCACTTTACGGATTGAATGTGTTCCTTGAAGTTTTACTGTTTCGTCATTTGTACTATCAAAGTTTATACTCAATTTTATTGATAACTATATTAAACTGTAGACGGAAATTTGTACAACATTTGACCGATTAGTATTTAAATGACCAACATTTGAATGGCCAGCGTTTGACCGACTAGCATTTGGCTGACAATTTGCTATTAAATAATGAGATTAAATATTTCGACTCTTGGCTTCATTCAATTTTGGTGCTTTATTTTAAATAGTAGTCGATCAAATGTTGGCGTAAAAATTTCCTAGAAACCCATTTTATCTTGTATTCTGTATTTGGATTGTTTAACGTCAGCTCTCTATTTTTCTACTTTAAAAAAACTTTGGTTTTTTTTTCCTTTTTACATTCATATTGATTTACACGAACTGTCAGTAGTGTTATCATTTTGTGTTGTTGTATCTCTGTTGCTAATATTATTGCTTAATAAACGTAACCCCCGGCTCAACTTTGGGTATCACAATATTTAAAATTAAAGATGAAATAGAAGACAAATATTTATTTCACATTACTTTAATTTATTTTAAATCTTTTATAAATTTTTAATGGGAATTGGAAAAGAATGTTGCAAAGTGCTCTTTTTTTTACTTCTCTGTATTTTCGGGTTCCTCTTTTCCTGGGTAAATGTAGGGTATGATCGTTTATCTCTTCCTTCTTCGTGTATTCTTCTTATGGTGTAGTATGAATTTCTTCTTTGTGAGTGTTTCTTAATGATCCTTGTTCCTTGTGTGTTGTATGTTTCGTGATCACTGTTCTACGTATATATTAATTACTGTTACTGTTTCTTGTAGAATTTAAATGTTTTAAATTGTTATTTAAAAATACATCTCGCCGCTTCGGCGGTTGGTAATACACTCGCCGTCCAAATCTCTGGTCGGTCTACATTTATGTCTCCAGTCCAGCCAATTCCATACCGTTGGATTTACATCAATGAAATCGATACACAAATGGATAGTGGATGGGACATTGTAACGGGAAATAGATTTAAATATAACATTTAATTTAGATTTAACAATAATAAAATAATTTAATACAAAATACATAATATACATGTGACGACCATTATTGAGGGACGTTACATGCTTGTGTTTCTATATTTTTAATATGTATGTATATTTAAAACACAAAGTATAAAATTTTTAAATAATTAAGTTATGATATCAGATAGAAGACATACTCGTACATACATACATATTGTAGTAGAATTTGGGTGACCCTATTTGTGTGATCGATTAAATATTGTTTTGTATTGTCCATTAAACTAGTTTTGAATAACGGCTATGTATCTAGTCAATTTACTCATTGTTTTAATTATAATATGGACAGATCGAATTGTAACATCGTCTCGACTAGATCGATATTTGTAATTATTTATATTTTTTAAATATTAAAGTTAAATTGATTGAAGTGAACTCGAGGTTTTAATTAAACGAGGAATATCTAAGGCTACAATATATACATACATATGTGCAGTTGCAGTTTTAATTAAAGTGCTGATAGAAAGAGTCTTTTAGATTTTAACAACTAAAACTGACTTAAAACGATTTAATTAATCTTTTCTATTATAAATCCCAACTATTGCCTGGCAAATGAAGAAGAAGAAAGCTCTATTCTATTTTGCTAATCAACTCTCACTGTTTTCTATTGTATATGTACAAATTGTGATATTTGTATGTACATAGTTAAATATCATGGTGGTCAAAGTTTTTTTTTTTTTTTTTTTTCTTTAACTACTTAAACATTTTTTATTCTTGTCTAATATTAGAACTCCCACAGTCTAGCAAATTACGATAAAAAATTCAATCTGCACATAATTTTTTTTACTTTTAAATTATTTTTATTTTTGTCAAATTGTTTATGTTAAGGAATTGCAATTAAACGTGTGAAACGAGCGTCTTTATTGTGTTTCTTATACAGAAATAGTGGATTCCCCGTTTAAAAATAAGATCTCAAAACACTGACTGAACAACAATATATATTCTTTGCACGTATGTATGTACGTCTCGATTATAATATAGTCTGTGGCTTTGCTGTTTGTATAGTTCAGCAGATCAGCAGGGCGATTTATTAGATTAATGGTTTTAGGGGATTTAGCTGTTTCAGAAAATTGAAAATTGGTTTCGCAATATAATGTAAACACTCATATATATATACATATATTGTATATGTATAGATATTACACACCCTCCAAATCTATGTAGGTACATCCATATGAACCTATTCTGATTTTGATTATACATACACTAAATTCAATGTGTAGGTAGGTATACATATACAAACATACTATGAACCGGAACACAGAGGTAAATATTTGGGATAAATAAGACGTAAATTATTCGATTTAATTTTGGGGCTATATGAGCGGAATATGTAATTGAAGTAGAATTAATACTAAATTACACTATATTGAGTTATGAAACAAATCCTCCATGGAGAACTTAATATTCATAAACGATGGTGCGGCAATTGTTCAGACAAATCGTTTTGTCTAATTTATATTTGATATATCGATTGCTATTCTTAGCATTGCTCTAGCGAAATTTAATAAAAATCGTGTTTTGAATATTGTTTCGATTTTACTTTAGGATTTTCTTCTGAGATTTCAAACAAATGAAAATTTATAGTCAAACATAGTAGGTTGTAAATTTTTAGGAAATATCTATTGGGAAAAGGATATGGTTTAGGTGTAGATTTAGATAGGCTGACGAATTACAGTGTGGTATTGAGATTAATGTAGTAAAATTTTGAATACTTTATGATTCGTTGATAGCTTTAAGATTTAAATTGTCTAGACTATTTTCCAGTTTCCCAATTCCAATCAATTTCAACCGAGAAATATTTTACATATGTATTTTATAATGGCGTAATCGCTTGTTTGCGCTTGGAATTTTTTAATATTATAAAGTCAAAGAATTTTCGAAAATGAAAAAAATCGTGATAAATCTCATAAAATAGAAATCAAAATGGAGTGTCATTTTTTTTTTTGAATAACTACATGACTACACACATGCTTTGTCGTAGTAAAAAGGACCACTTTTTTCTACATTTGACATTAAGGATAAAGATGAAAGGAAATAAGTGCACTAGTGCAGATAAAAAATGTTTAAATTCATCACAAACAAAAATTCCATAAGGATATCCAACGATAGAAACATAATAGGAAATTCACACAAAAATAGCATTGTCCCGTACTGTATATCAAAAATATCTGATACTTTGATATTTTTGAAAATATCATAATATTTTTATACCTTGTTAAAATATCTAAGAAAAACTGTTACTCTCTAGTTCTAGTCGACGAACCTCTCAGCCATTTGGTCGACCATTATTAGATAAATAAGACAGTGATAAAATCCGTTGAATAATTCTTTATTAAAGGATATTTTATCAAGTACAATTTCCATCGAAAATATTCCATAAATTTCTTCAATAAAAAAAAAGAAGAAAAATAGCTGCTCCCCAGCGATTATTTCAATTTTATAACGATACGAATACAACGGTTACGTTACCCAATATATTATACATACAAAGCCGTTTCTGTTTTTGTAAAATATTTTGATTTATTCGAAAAGTTTTTATATCCCAATTGTCACAAATGAACATTTTAAGTTGTCAGCTGAAAAATAGAAACAAATAAATGCATTAAGCGTTATCATGTCTTTAAAAATAAAAAAAAAAGAATTGTACTTACCTATAATATCGAAATTGAAATGGAAGACAGAAAAATGGCGACGAGTAGAGATAATTTATATCGACACTACATACATACATCCATACACATATTGTAAAATTACAATATACATGACGTACTACATCGTACACAATTTTATGATATAACGTGCTAAATTCATTTTAAATCGAAATATAAGGATATTAAAATTTTTATAGTTCACATTATGCACGCAAATGTCCTCCTAAAAGCATATACTTTAAGAACATTTTTACGATTTATTTTATTGATTGAATATTTATGATAGCAATATTATATATATATATATATATATATATATATATACAGGTAGTCCTCGACTTACGACCAAGATAGGTTCCTAGACATTGGTCGTAAGTTGAGTAGGTCGTAAGTCGAGTTCCATATAAAAAAAACAACAAATGATAATAAAATACAACTTAAATACAATCGGAAGTGTAAACCACATACAAAATCTACGTTAGCGTGCTTCAAAAATGCATGGCAAAAATTTTGTTCATGCTAGAGGGTCCCTTCCTATTTTTTTCAAAATACAAAAAAAGTAAGTATGTACGTATTTTTGGTTTTTCAAAATTTTAATTTCAAATGGTGCTTAGAGTCTATAGAAACCTAAAGGTTCCCATGTAAATTGTATGGGGAAAAATCACTTTTTGGGATTTTTTGAATAATAATTCCGGGTTACGAAAATTCTTGCATTAAACAAGCACTCACATATGCACTGACCTTCTACAGCGCTGCAGTCAATATATAACGCAAATTAATATCAATACTAATGGTCTAGTGGAATATTTATCAATATTTATTAGTAAATTTTCATTTATTTAAATAAATTCAGGTCACCATTTACAATTAAAATATTGAAGAACCAAAAAATACGTACATACTTTTTTCGGATTAATTAAAAAATTAAATTAAAAAAAAAAAAAAAAATTAAAAGGTCATAAGTGCGGACCGTCATATGTCGAGCCGTCGTAAGTCGAGGACTACCTGTATATATTATATACTATATTATATTATATATACAATATACATACATATAATGTTACCGTAGCTTTAGTCCATATATTTATATTTAACAATACATATATCGATATATATATGTATGTATGTATGTATATATAATCGATATATTCACAACCAACGAACATATTTCATGTATACTAAATGGAAACGGTTTCAGACTTAAATATTTTTGTTCGATTATCTTTTTCCCAATGAAAATGTTTTATAAAGCTTTTATACCCATAATGGACATTTTTCCATTCTTTTTTTCTTCTTCTTCTTCTTTTACCAGAACTGTTTGTTGCTATTGACTTTTGATGGGAATTTCATTTAGTTAATTGATCCTTCTAGAAAATATAAAATCATTTTGCAATGTAATATTTTATGTATTTACCAAAGACAAAATATAGTTCTGAGAAAGGTATAAATGGAAAATCTTTTTTACAAATATTTTTCTATTAAATGATTGGAATAGTCAAAAAATAAAAAAAAATATTCAAGATAAACTAGGATGGCATACTAAGGTATGCGAAACTTATAAGATTGATTATAGTGATATTTTTTAGTTAGAATAACATTTATGAGTATATGACTAGTAATTCTAATAATTATTTGCATTTATTTTGCGTATCTTTGGCAACATTCAGTTTTATTACGAAATCTTATTTAACACCAACCAAATGGCTTAGTGGTAGAGGTAATGCCTTTTGAACGGAATATCCCGGGTTCGATTCTTCTCTGGGAGTAAAAAATTATGTGTTTTCCTCTAATACGGAGTTTGGACTGAGTGGGTCAGATTTCACTTAAAACTATAGATTTAGGCCTAGAGTATGATTTCAAGGAATACCTAATTGTTAATAAAAAACGAAGGAAATGTAGGAAAAAACATCTGAAGTATAAGAATTTGTGGAATTTGGCAGTCACAGTGTTTTCAACTGAAATGATGTAAAAATACACAGATAGAGGCCTCCACTGGCTGTACTATGAAAACTATATCAAAACGAAAGCTTAACTTTTCACAACGTAAATCTCCTGGCTAATAATTCCATACGATAAATAATTGAATACAATAATTGAATTGAATAAATGATTTCAAAAGTGTTGAAAAAATCAGTTTGTAAATTTTATGGCTAGTGATTTCTTATAAGATTCATCAGTTTTTATGCGGTTTTTAAAAGGTTTTCTAATTTATATTGGTTAAATTAATTTATTTTTAAAAATTTGTAATAAGAGACATTCTTTATGTATTTTTTTAAAACTTCGATCCGCTCTAATGTATAGTCATATCATATAAGATCATCGTGATTTGTAGTTCCAACCAAACGCTGTTCTCCTTAAAACTAAATGATTCCTCATTAAAAACTCTTCGCGATCACAAAATCTACTTCGACACTAGAACAAAATCACATTCTTGGTATATAGAAAGCATTGGTGTTTTCTTAGCAACTTGTTTAATATACTTATAAGTAGGTACCTACGTAATTAACTAAAATTAATTAAATTGAAAAAAAAATGACAAAAATGTTAGTAATCAATTTCTTCTTCCTTAAGGATTCCTAGTCGCCTGGCTACACTTTTAACATTAGCAATAACTTCTTCCTGAACCAAATTAAAACTCATAGCCAAAAGGGATATACCAAACAATAAATAGAGAGAGCACAATGCAATCGATATTTCCGGATTTTCTTTTACTCCTTGTGCTGGAACAAAATCACCAAACCCTAAAATGTGGTAAAACATATTTATGATTATTGACTATATTTAGTTAATAATGCAAAAAATTCTTACCAATAGTTGTTAATGTAATAAAACAAAAATAGGCTGAATCCAAAAAACTCCAACCCTCCCAATTGGAAAAAAGAAAAGCTCCAGCCAATATATAGCTAACAACAAGAAATACGCATAACCAAATCGGTACCGGTTTTACTCTTGTTGGTAAATCAGACGCATAGTCACCGTCATCACCATACAAAGAATCATCGTCTGGATATGCTTGCAGACGAGCTTGTCGATGTACTGCAAATCCCATTGGTGACATTATACGAGGTGACGGAGGTGGTGGCACTATAATTTAATTTTCTAAATTAAGTCATTTCAGATTAATTAACATAATAAATTATACATACGGCGGTTATCTACAAATATACAGAGAAATTACTTACATCACCGGTGTATGTCATTTAAATTGTAATTAGTGGCAACAAACACTATTAGTTAAGGGGACAAAATGTCAGACGATGTGTAATTTATGTGTATACTATATGTATGCTAGGAATGGAGTATAACATGTCAAGAACTTACCATGTCTCTCACGTCTTCTGTTCTTCCTAATTGGTTGCATTTCAAATTCCTCATCAGGTAAGTAATGATTATATCGTTGAGAATGTTGTGATGATGGAGGTTGTTCGTATCGATTACCGCCGCCACCACCACTATTGGTAGCTGTATAGCGATTGGGATTACGTGGCATTGATTGACTATTATGATTTGATCGTTTTTCGTCTTGTGTTGTATCAATGGCATACTTGTTGCATAATACGGGTGTTCGGCATGGTGGTTCATTGTAATCAAAGTCAATTGGTTGATCACGGCGGGATCGTGGATCTAGAGACTGAGCTCGTACAGCTGAAATGTATTTTTTCTTTATTTATTTTATTCATCTAAGACAAAAAGTTTATTTTATGGAAAATATTCTCAAAGAAAATATCCCATTTAGAATTTATTTCTACAGTCTTCCCTCGAAAAAAACCCTAGGCCTTTTATTGGAATAGTGTGCCCTTTTTTCGAATAAAAGACCCAGGGTCCTGTATTCGAACAAAAACTAAACAAATTTTACATTTTACATTTATAAATGCATACAAAAAGATAAGTCCTAGAGCTTTTTGGGGGGAAGACTGTAGAAGAATTATTATATCTTCATAACAATTTATTATAATCGATCTAACCTTTTGGGAACAAAGTACAGGAATAAAAGGGAATACAATAACACTGAACTCTGAATCCAATTTACGATTAAATTTTAACCCAGACCTACAACTCAGGACAGGAAACATTAAAATACTGCTGTACAATTAAAGTCACATAAAAAGCCTTGAATACAGGTAATAAGAAACAAAAACAATCATTAAATTAAACCTGTATGAGTACATTGTGTGGACGCCAGTAAACTGAAATTAATAAGAAATGCTAAGACAATACAATAACAACTTTCAACTTACAGAGAGGGGTAAGTTATATTGTCACTCGTCACATAACCATAACTATTAAAGCATTGAACTACCCTATTGTTGTACGTGCCCCCAGTAAGTGAATTGAAGCAATATTATTTTAGTTAATTGCAATCATTCTCCTTGGCTTTTGCTTACTAATTTCATTTCCAGTAACTAGTTGGATATAGGAGTCGTAAATGAGCAACCTTAATAGACATCCGGAAATATTTATACAAGTAATTACCCTCATAAATTCAATTAACTTGTGGACATTTTACTTTAGGAAGATTGACGTGCGACAATGTTTCACTGTTTCTATTGAAATTGAAGTTAAAGATGTTCTGTTTTGAAGACTTAAGGTAAGGTAAAATAGGTAGGTATTGGTATTTTATTTAGATGTTTATCTACAAATAAAGTAAAAAATATACATCCAAAAAAATATTGAGAAAAAAGTTAAAAATCTGTACAAAATTAATTCATTATTCACCATAATGGCGGCTTCCAAAGAATAATTTCATAGTTTCTATTACTATAACTCTTAGAGAAAAGGAATAAAAATAAACAAAATTTAAATTAACTTACAATATTGTATCAATAATATGACAAGTAATTTTAAATTCGCTAGAATTTCAAGAACAAGTAAAAGATTGCCCATAACTTAGGAAAGCTGTCTTTGAGATTGATTGACTTAATTATTCTATTCTAGAAAAACGTTTTCTTACCTTCTACCTGTACTCTCGATTTATTCCTGCCAAACGATGCTGGCAAGGTCATATCTGAGTATTTTTGTCCATCATTCCTTCGAAGTGGTAGTTCACGTCCAATTGACTGTGACCGTGGATATTTTTGATTTGGTCGATTTCTTGATGTTAAACTACTATCCTGATATCTATGTAAACTTTTGTTGTATCAAAGGAACATATTTGATTATAAATATATCAACAGCTTATACCTTTCATTATCTGATTTTGCCATATACCTTTCTCTGTCGACAGTATGCCGGTCTTTATTTTCTCTACTATTGTCACGATTACTTTTCGTGCGGTTATATCTCTGGTTTCTGTTCTGACCTGCTTTGTTATTATAATTTTTATCTCTTGGCCAGTCTTGATAGAAACTAGCATCAATTCCAGTGTGATATCTAAAAATGTTTAGTATAAGTAAATTATTATTAAATTTTTCTGTGCTTAAATTCAGTGGCGGCTCGTGAGAATTATTGATCTTATGATCTGACTATTTTATTATTTATATTTTTTAAAAAAAACTTTTACCGTTTTTTCGGCGATTTTTTAAAAAATTACACAATTTTGAACTTTCTTAATACTAAAGTTATGGTTTTAAAACTTTGTATTTTTCTATTTATTTTTACTTTCCAGCATTTTTTGCCAAATAAATTTTTTGGAAAAAATTTACCCTTTGACGTCCATATATTTTGAACATGAAAGGGTTAAAAAAACCGCCGAAAAAACGGTCAAGATATTCGGGAACAACAAATTTTTTCCCATTTTCTTCCATCAGAATGACATAAGTTTTTTAAAAAAATAGTTACATGATGTTGAGATCTATAATTCTCACGAGCAGCCACTACTAAAATTTAATATCGTTTACGTATACAGTGCTGTCCATATAAGTAGAAGAAATTACTGAATTTATATATGCCTTGCACCTATCTTTATACACACCACTGTATATGTAAGTACTAACTATACCTTAAATCTGTATCAGAATAAGCATGCATTAAGCTTGGTTCATATAAATTGTCAACTCCAGAATCATTGGTTCTCTGCGAAATTCGCATCGATCGTCGAAAATTAGCATTTGACTTCGTTGAATAACGATTTGGTTGACGTAAAGTGTCCATGCGTCGAAGACGTTTTGATTTTTTCGGTTCTCTAGTACAGACATAGCAACAAACTCGCCAGTATAGAAATCTATTTATTTTAATATTAACGTTAAATTGTAATTTGAATTTTTAGTAAAATTATACCTGAAAGAGCTTGCCATAATATCACCTATGTTCGACAAACAGAGCAACATTAGCGGTATGCCAAGAATCGCATAGAATATCGTAGAAATTTTGCCCATATACGTTTTTGGTGCAATGTGTCCATATCCTTAAAGAAATATGGATTTCATTTTGATAAATTTTTTAAAATATATTGGACCTAGAGTATGTATGGCTTTGTAACATAAATATTGATCTATGATCTCAGTTCAATAATTAGGTCTAACCTAGTTTCGATTTCCACCACTGCCTATCCAAATTTTGTTAAAAAAACCAGTAAAGAAGAAATAATTGTCTACGCTGATTACAATATACCCGTTTGAGTACTTGTTTATTCTACGATTTTGTCTATTTTGTTTGTACAACAAATATTATATTGAATACAAATGACCAAAAACTAAAGCAATGATATAAAGTTGATTACAGCGTCATAACGGTAGGTCGTGGAACTTTTCGGTCTATGAATGGAATCTTCATTTTTTTAAGCTCTTTACGTTCATTTTTCTCTAATCCAAATAAATTTCGATTAAATGGTTAAAAACTCTACAAATTACATCAAATTAACTAAAGCGCCACAACGGTAGATTGTGGAACTTTTTTCTTTATGAATGAAATGTTTATGTTTATTTTTGCATTCTCTATTGTTGTCATATTCATTTTTTCTACATTTCGACTATCTTTAGAGAAAATTGTACCACAGTCTCTGCTATATTTTGTCCGATTAGCTCCAAAAACAATAGAGATCTTACTCTAGTACTATGAGATAAAATTCAGCTTTCTAGCTTCAACCGTTTAGCCAGAATCTTGATCACGGACGGACGGGCATGCAAATTTCGACTTAGAATTTCACGAGAAAGACAATGATGTTGAAATTTTTTTTCTACGATGAGTATTAAGGGGCATTACAAACTTCATACCAAAGTTATAATACCCTTTGATTAACATCATACGAGTTTGATGAAACTTTTCTAGATTTTTTGTTCATTATATTGACAACATTGATTTCAGTTTTTATTTTTAGTTTTTTATTGATCATTATATTTATTTTAAAACAAATTAACAACGAAAAACATAATGGTGGAGTTTAAAGCTACTGGCACAATGCGACGCACCGTTCCATTTTTAAATATTGAAAATCTTAACATAGCATGCAAATGCATAGGCTTTACAGAAGGTATGTCACAATGATCGGAACCGAACGGAACGGAACGATACGTCGAGAGTTGGCAAAAATTAAAATTGAACGGAACACATATCCTCAATTTGGCTTTTATAACTGTGTGATTTGATGAAATAATCAATGAAAGTAATTTTTTTTAACCATACAATACGCTGTTTTTGTATTTTTTTGCTTTTAATATTTTGGAACTTGGTTTATTATTTTGATATTGTCGGAACGGAACGAAGTCATTGTGACAGATACTAAATTTAAGCGGAACTTAACGATGCGGTGCAATGTGCCTATAGCTTTATACTTATGTACATTGTACATACGTCACGACGCATACTGCATACATAATAAGAAGCAACAAAGGGAGAACCAATAATAATAATTTGACACTAACACAAGTTTTTGAAGGCAAAACAATAATTAAACGAAAATAGGGTTTTAGTTACAAATATATGTAGGTACTACATACATATACATATGCTGCATATGTACATTGCGATATTATACAATTACCTATATAAATTTTATATTTTATTCAATGGACAAACAATATAACAATAAATTGTGTAATAAAATTTGAATACGAATCATATTCACGGCCAAAAGCATTTACTTACTGCAAATTTAAAATAATCAGTGACTATATTGTAACCTTTGGGAATTCCTATAAACTTCTCGACAACTCAATAAGAAGGTCAATAGAAAAAAAAGCAACACGAACGAAATGAATAAATCAACCGAATATTAATAATATATTTGGCGGTCAAGAACTATAATCATGATGGGTGACCATGATCCTGGTCAATGACCTAATGATAGAAAAATGAAAAGAAAAATGAATGATTTTGATGAATAAAGAAATGTATTTTGCAAATTTTGTATCTAACCTAACGTCTAGAATTCTAAAATTTATCCCAAAAAAATACACTGTATCCCAAAAAACTAACATCTTATGAACTGTCACCTAAATAAAAAAATATATAATAAATAAAGTGTTACCAGTTCGTTTTCGTAATTTTGTAACGAATTTAAAAAAAGAGTTACTTTAATAGCCCCACTGTGCTGTGTAGACACGGTGCTTATGTACATTGTAACTATGTAACTATGTACATTGTACAATATCACTATCTAAATAAATTAATTGATCAATTTGATTCTAATTCAATTATGTTTTTCCAAATTACATTTATGATGGCTACAAGAAAGTCTTCATTCTTAATAATCCATGATTATAGTTATTAAGCCACTGTTCACTCCAGCGCGGAATGAAATTTCGTATGTGCTAGTGATTGTTTTGCCAGATCTCCAATGAGGTTAGTTAGCAGTTGTAGTCTTCTGTGCGAGCAGATGTGTCGCATTTGCACAGAATGTGTTCTATAGTGTCGTCTTCTTCAAGACATACATGCATACATTACATACTATATATAATTTTCAGCAATCAATTTCTAATCATCATCAACAGGAACACAAAATTATCAAATCAAGGCCTATTTGGAAATGTCACTGACTCATTTATAGTAAAACGAATTTTTGCGGAAATTTTGTTTTTATATCAAATAAAGCATCGACATGTAACATTATGTCCCCCAAAGTACCACTTCCGGCGTTTTTGTTTTATTTTTCTTCTCTCTTGTCATTTCTAAAATCATACCAACAAGTTCATATAAATCTTATTGATATTTGAGGGAAGAAAAAAAATACCAAAAAAATAGACCTAATCCGGAAGGGTAATAATCAGTTTTGTTGTGTTTTATTGCGGAAAATAAATCGCAAAATTCGAAAGCATTTTCCGTACAATCAGAAAAGTTTGCCTCATCTGAAATGATATATTCAAATGTCCTAAAATGAAAAACTTTTCTCGAAGCGTCTTCACATTATATGGGTTGGTGAAAGATGGTTGGAATGCTTTTCTTATATATGGAAAAAAAATCTGCTTCATGAAATGAAATATTTTATGTTTATGTAATATAAAACGCCCACTCAGACAGTCCTAAACTGCATAAAATAAAATCGGAAACGTCATGTCTTGTGTTTTGTGTAATTTTTTATCTTCATCCAAGACACGTGGCGTAATTGTTTTTTTTTTTTTTCTTATCCAAATAACGTGATACGCTTGAGTTCTATTATAAGTGAAAGGTCTTTACTGAACTTCCGACTTATTTGTTCTTTTGTATCGGTAACAACACATAAAGGTATTTTCATCAGTAGGTAGGTATATTAAAATAATTGTTTTTTTTTTTATTTTGCTAATTTAATTCACTTTAATTGCGCATGAATTCAAATTTGGGTTAAGGTCGTCATATAGCTTTTGTATTTACATATATGACTCTAATCACACTCGCCCATCAAAAAACTCCTGTACGTCTTGTTTATGTTTAGTAAAATAAAAGAGCGATTGACCGGCCCCGGCAAAAAACAAGTTTATTGTTTGCACATATGTAAATATTTTGATTATTTTATCGAATTTATTAGTCTATCAGTGTTGTAATTAGGAGTGGCTTATTTGTTTTTTTTTTCTTTTGTATACTGTAGTATTATAATTAATCCATAATTTTGAATGGGACATATCTCATTTTTATGAACGTTTCAGGAGAGCAAAAAAAACTGTTAATTTTTTATATTAGTGCATGTGTGGAGTCAAATAAAAAAGCGCGACAATTCTCGATACATAATTTAGCAAAAAAAAATCATTTTGTGAGGTTATGTAGAATAAATATGTAAAGAAATTGCCGTCAACATCTCAATTCAGATAATTTTTGAAATACGTCCGATTCAAAATTAGGCATCAATTTGTATGTACAATGTACATGCATATATCATTAAATTAAAATACTAGATACCTATGTATATAGTCTGGAAAAAATTCCCAAAAATAGTCTTTATTACTATAAATAGAGATCTGAGTTCAAATTCCCAAAATCTGTGCCATAGTCTAGCATACATTCAGAAATAGACAGAATAACGATCATCATTTAATCCTTTTGTATACACAGCACGGAAGAGCTTAGGATATTCTCAAATGGGGGCCATTTTACTCTTATATAGTCTTATATGTTACTCTTATATAGTCAAATTAAATTGCTATATAGTATGGTGTAATTACTTAAAGGAGATATGGGCTGAAAATCATTTGTCACTTGAATGCGGTCTCTATTTCCAATTATGTATATAATTCATACATAATTCACATCACTCGTCGAATAATAAACGGCATGTTGATGATGTTATGAAAATTTATCACAACAAATAATACAAATTATATTTAAACATGCATACAAATGGCAGAGATTCAAATTATTTTTTTTTATTGGACCCCATGTTTAATTCATCCGCCATTTTTTAATAATTGGCATGACAATAAATAAAATAATTCGAATTTGTGGTAATTTATTCTTATTTATATAGAACTTGGATATAAGTTGGAGTTGAGATTTCTTTTAATGTTGCGAATAGTGATATACATATGCATACGTAATAATTATTCATAGTTTTTAAAATATTTATATATATTCGTTTTATGATGGTCTCCACTCCACAAAATTAACTACGGCACTGTTTACACTTCGCGCCTTCATTCATTGATATTATGAATGAACGTATTTTATGCATAATTCTTGAAATTAATTTGTCGGTAGATGATTAGTTACATCAAATCAGGCCCTCGTTACATAAATTATACCCAAATTAATTACCTGAATTCCGGCCAAAAAAAAAATATTATTACAAAAAGTGGACCATTCACAATTGCATATCTTAACTATAGATATATACCGACAATTTTAATGGAGAAATAGGTATATTACTTTTATACTACTTACAATAATATTACTGACCAAGTCAAGGTTTAATTTCAAGTCAATCTTTTTAAAAATGGTTTTGTATAAGAAGAAATATCATTTTCAAATTGGCTTAGTTTTTGTTATGTCGTCAACATGAAATAAGCAAAAGTGTTTTTTGAGAAAGGAATTATTTGAATGAAATCGAATTTGGACATTTTGTAATAGAAATAAATAAATTATCGTGGGTGTTTCTTTAGTGCAAGGTGCGTTTTAATATTAAATAAGTTTAGAAATAAATGTCGTTTAATAATAATGTCATAGTTATTTCCAGTCTCAATTTATGGACGGTTTAACTTTTAGCGAGTGTTTTTTTTTGTATAATTAGATGAAAGATACTTAACTATTCTAAGTGAAGACATTTAAAATAATTGTTGAAAAACATATACACCACAAAATCAAATTCTGGCAATCCCGATTATAAGACAAATGGGCAAATATTTAAGACAGTATTGGATAATGGTTTAGTGATATATTTGCTCCTCTGGCAAATTTTGTAGTTTATCGAATTTTTTCCAAATGATTGTTTGATTTTGATAGGAGTGTGATTTTTTATGAATCACCTACACTGCGGCCTTTACTTAGACTTATTGTATAGTACTTTACAGTAACATTTATCTCAATTGATCAGATCATCTCTTTTTTTTGGGAAAATATAGCACTTGAAGTGTTCTTTTTATAGAAACCTTACAAATGCTCACTATTTCACCGCCATTTAAGCAATGCTATTTTTTTGAGATGATGCCTCAGATTCAAATTAACGTACCAGAGAAAAAACATTTTTTATGTTTTACCCAAGTCGGAACCCGGGACCTCCCGCTCCAAAGCCAACCACTCAATCCACTGAGTCATTTGGTCGGCACTTAAACCTATTGTATTACATTTATCTCAATTGATCTGACGATCTCTTTTTTTTGTGGGAAAATGTAGCACTGGAGGTGTTCTTTTTACGGAAACCCCAGTCGGACTTGAACTCTCTCGCTCTAAAGGCAACCACCAAATGATATAAATCAAGAGGCATCACTTGGTCAGTAATTTCCCAAAAGATTCGGGAAGAGTGCCTAAGTCTCGCTACTATCTACAATTATTTATTATATCAATCATGTAGTATTTTAATGCATTTTCTTAACTTTTGACTATTTGTTGTTTGTAGTTTTAACATACTTAAAATGAATTTGCCGATGAAAGGGAAGTAGCATTTCTATTATCTATTTTTCCAAATATTTTCTTTAACATTTCTTTAACCATTTAAAACAATTTTTATCTTTTCTACTTTAAAAAGCTAAAGATATATCTTAATTAGTTAAGTAAATAAACTAAATGTATATTTGAGTACCCTTAACAAAATTTCCTACACCATAGACAAACAGACCATCAAGTGTGCCTTCAGGACATTTCCAAAACTTCAAAATGGGATATTTTACATTTAAATTTGATTTGCTTACTTAAATTACAATAATTTCTCTGATTTTGTGATCAATTTAAACGAAACTCTAGCATATAACAGGCTGTCCTTCTTAGTTATAACTATACGTACATAGATTTAAAGTTATTTGTCTAAGAAGTACTTAGAAAGTTATTTACACACAATTACCAAACATTTAGATCAAGCAAACGAATTAAATAAAATTATTTTTGGGACTCTAATAGGTTAATTTGCTGGATGCTTATACAAATACCCCAGTTAAAATTCCTTTGGCTGTAAAATGTTTCGATGTAAGTTGTTCAATAATTTGCTATTGCTATTGTTGTTTTTGTCTTTTCTTTTAAAGTGAATTAACCTGGTTATGTTTTATAGACATTTTCTACGCGGTGCTTGTCACGGTTATTACAGCAGAAGATAAGTGGTCATGGTCTTCACCAAATAAAAGCAAAAATATTAAACAGTCAAACAAAGTAGGTGCTTTATCGACTGATAAAAGATTTGATAATATTGAGGATTTGCAGTAAGATAAAACAAATACAATTTGAGATCAAAACTTTTCTATTAAAAATAATTTTTTAAATAGAGATACATACGATGGAGTAGAACCAACAACCAAAAAACCGCAAAATGATTTCTTTGGTGCAGCTAGTGGAGTTGGGTAATTTTAATAAACATTAAATTACAAAAAATGTGCTATAATGAAAGAAACATAATTTTTAGCAATCCAAATACGCAACGATTTAATTACAATGGATTAGGTGGAGTATTTTCACCGGGAAACGGAGGTTTTCCTCCTAATCTAGGGCCTGGTGGACAGTTTGGAAATGGTTTTGGTTCAAACGGATATGTTCCACATGGCAACCCAGCTAATGGTATACTAGTCGGACCTGGCGGACCTACCGGTATTATTGGAAGACCAGGTCCTAATAGAGGTAATCCGACAAATGGTATTCTTGTTGGACCTAGTGGTCCGACCGGTATTATTGGCAGACCACAATACGGTGGATATGGACATTTAGGACCAGTTGGAAATAGTGGTTTTGGTGGTGGCTATGGGAGTTATGGTGGTTTTGGTCTGCAGAATGGAGGATATGGTGGATATGCCGGTGGTCCTCAAATCGGTTTTGGACCAAACAGAAGGCCTGGAGGTTTTGGTGTTCAAAATCCGTTTGGTCCACAGTTTGGAGGCGGTACACCTTACAACAATAATAATAATAATAATAATATCGGACCATTTTCAACAGCATTTGATGAGAATGACAATGATAAGAGAATAAATGTGGAGAAAAAGTCTGGTGATAATTGAATTTTGTGATATTGAAAATAATTGTTGCATATATTAGTTTCTTAAGTGATTATACCAAAAACAAATCGCAGTAAGATTATGCCTACTGTTAACTAATTTTATTTTTAGTATTTATGTTTATAAATAATAATGAATGATTTGTTTTTTTTTCAAGTACTTAGTTATTTTAAATTTATCAATCCCACCAATTTTACCTATTGTTGTGATTACAATAATCGAGTAAAATAAGGCTCCAGAAAATGTCCATTGAAGTTTTTTGATATCTTCATTTCCATCCCATCCTTTGGTCTTCATTGAATTTATTATTTCATTTTCAAAACCCTAAAAATCTTTGTATTCATATGTGTCGTACATTACTTTAATCCTTACCTGAAGTTTGTCCACCACAGTTCTCGTCCAATTTTGTTCATGTAAAACTTGCACCTCTTCATAGGTTAATTTCCATATAGCTTCTGTTAAATTACCTCGTATCGATCGAATTCCTGTTTTCACCTTTATTTTAACAATTGAATTTTTATTGATTTAAAAAAAAATCTACTAAAATGGTAATTACAAAGGTCTTATTTTGTACTAAAATATCTAAATTCTGACAAAATAATCCTAGGCATTGGTAAATGACATTTTATTGTACAAATTTATTCTAACTCTACACTTCACGGAGTGAGAAAATATGACTGGATCGAAAAAAATCAATATTCCATAATCAAGCAAATAAAGAATTATAAATCGAAATGCGAAATTTATTTCTAAATTGTAATGATTTTTTCTCACAGTGTATTTAAAAATTAGTTTATATATTACGAAAGTTAAAATATTCAATACTTACATCAATTTCATTTTTAGACTCCAAATACTCAAATGTAACGGCTCCAAATATACAGTAGGCAACGACAAGTGTTACCAACATTACATGCGAAAAGATACATGTAAATACCTTCCATGAAACACATATTGCTGCCGTACATCGACTTCGTTCCTTTGGAACTTTTTCAAAATTTGCTGGAGGCATTGTTTGTGTACGGCGAGTTGACATTTCCAAATAAAAACTCGATATTTAAATTACCCTATGTGGTTGCCTCTCGTTATCGATTGATTGACAACAATTTTAACTATCTGTTTATGCTGACCGTGCACATATTTATGATGAATTTATTTTATTTATACACAAAAATTTCCGCAATCAATTTTTGGTACATAATTGGGTTTACATTTATTTTAACACATACATAATTGATAAATTTTGGAATATTTTGCTCTAATGATGTAAAGATATAATAATTAATATATTAATACATCCATACATAACTATAACAATGGTAACAATGGTGCGTTCAATGAAATTAGTATGGGATTTTATCTAATAGGGAGAACGGACCCATAGTTATTAGGGTTTCTGAAAACTCGGGTTTTTTAAGACTCGACGAGTCCGAGTCCAAAATTTAAAAAACTCGTCGAGTCCGAGTCCGAGTCCGTTGTCTTTAACA
>JANSTT010020009.1:0-10324 GCA_026745375.1 Platyura marginata | reverse complement strand
ATGTAAATGTAAGTAAATTTTACGGATCATATTTATCTTAACTTGTCGAATGTGCTAATACATACTTTATAAATAATTCTAACTATATTTTATTTATTAATATTATATGTATTTATAGTAGGTATATCTATGTATGTACCTAAAGAATCAAAACATCAGGATGCCTTACCTAATGAATAATTAAGTAGCAAAAATGTTGATGGAAATTGACTACATAATGATTGAATTTGTTTTAAACGGTTTATAATACTTTTTGATCCGTCATCCGTGTGGATGCGTTTCTGGAAAATACCACGGTGAACATATTTGCGGTTATTGTAACTAGAATGATAAATAGTCCGCTAATGCTTCACTGGTACCTGTTATATTTAAAATGATACTGCGGCTGTTAATTTATCTAATAACAAGATCAAGTAACGTTGGCAACTTTAATATAGATTATTTCTAGTCTTTTAGAGTTAGTTGACGGACTTCCGTCTTATCGCTGTGTTGTAGTTTATTTATTTAGTCAATATTTATTATGTATTAATTTGGATTCCAATTAACTTAAACGTATATAGATATAGGCATAGGAAATAAAACATAAATGGATAGTGCAGATTTTACACTTGCAAATAAAAAAATTATCGAATTAAAAAAAAAAATTTTGCTTGCGGGTAAATATTGTTATTATAATAATTTTTTTAAATTATAAATACACACTTACAGAGGCTAGAAAAAAGGCATACATTGGAGAATGGACAGAAAAAGAAAAACAAAATGCAGAAACTGTAGCAGAAATAAAGAAGGACATTAAAGAGTTGACAGCCAAATTGGCCACACTGAATAATGTTGATACAAAAAAGTATACCAAGGAACCACAAGAAATCGTTCGAAAAGTTCCATATCCACCTGGTGCGAAAACACCTGATGAAGCATGTGAAAAATATGATTTGAAAGTAAGCAATTTCAGTCAAATAATTTTTTTTCGAACGCCTAACAAATAATTTTAGGTTATCGATTTAACAAAGAAGCTAGATTTACTCACTTTCAAATATTTACAACGAAAAGAATATTTTAACAAATTGGTCGAACAATATCATGAGTTATTGGCCAGCAAAACAGAGCCTCAAGATATTGCTGGAAATGATGCTCCCGCTACAGTTGAAGAAGATGAGGTTAAAAAACGTATTTGTCACTTGGAAAATGAAATACATAAAACAAATGTTCAATGGATGGAAGCAGAGCATATTAGAAAAAAATACAAGTCAATAAAGGCCTCGTTAACAGCTGACTCGGAAAATTTTGAAAAATCACTGCTCGAACTGGAGAAAGCCCTTAAAGAACAACAAGCTGATATAAATAGGATGCAGGTAAATTATGTCATAAATTTTGAATTTAGTCTTATATATCTGCATTATTATTTTACACTTCAACGCCTCACCCTATTTTTTTTAGGAAATTAATCATGATGCACTACAAATGCGAGATTCAACAAAAATTGTTCTGCACAAGCAAGAACATACTGCTAATGTATCCACGAAAATGAGAGAAAAACACGCGCTAGACTTACGACATCAAGTTGATGAACGAAAATCAGAATTGGAACGATTAGAACGAAAACTGTTCTCAACAGGTAAAACATTTAAATATTTCTTTTGTAAACATTGCAACACTTTACTTCCTGCTGTAATATGTGATATAGTAAAATCTTAGTTCGATTATTTATTATTTATTTATTTTAAATTTATATGTATATATCATCATTATCATAAATATAGGAAAAGCTCTAGTACCACAGGCCAGCGTTGAATCCTTATCGGCAGATCAACCAACTGATAAAAAAGATGGTGAACTTGATCCGAATGCTCAAGCACAGAAAACTGCAAATGAGCTGGAGACAGTTTTTAAAACACTTATGGAAACAACCGGTGCAATATCACCCGACGAAGTGCTTGAACGATTCATAAGCCAAAAGGAATCTACTTCTAGACTTAACTATTTACGTACGGTCACAGAGGAAGAGAAAAAAAATTTGGAAGTAAAACGAGAAATGCTAATATCCCAATTAGAAACATTAAAGTTTTCAGATGTTAAAGATAATGAAATGTTTGTAGTTATTGACCTTTTAAGTTAAGTTTTTTCTTTATTAAGGATATTTTTTTAGAAATCAAGAACAAGTGGATACTTTAAAAACACAAATTGCAGAGGGGATTACACAGAAAGAAGAATATTTGCAGTCAACGGAACAATCGAAACATATAATAGAATATATTAGAATGATTCTTGTTGAATTAATCATAAAACTTCAGGAAATCGATGAAATTGGCGACTCAACAGATATAAAATCAAAGAGAAATGATTTCCAGAGCCCAGACTTAAGTGAAAATGTTAAAAACGAATCTTTATTAGAAGTGAGTATATCTATTTTTATTTATCTGGACAATATCTGAAATCTATGTGTTGTCGTTTCCATATATCAAGAATAAAAATCTCGAATGCCAATAGAAAAAAAATTAATTGATAAATTAAGGTTTGGAGTATTTCCACATACATACATATGTACATATGCGCACATAACTATATTGGAAAGAAGAATTGATACAATTGAAAAAATTACCTTGAAGCCCATATTAGCATTTCAAAATCGTATTGGCATTCCATTAAATTTTTGATCATGTCATGCTCAGAAAAATTAACCATTTTTGACCCGTTCTCTAATTTTTTTAGATATGCAGAATTCTTCTGTAGAATAAAAAATCTTGTTATAGATAACAAGAAACATTTACTAATAAAGTAATATAGTTATAGAAGTTTTAAAAGATTAAATCCATTTGGATTCAGCAGAAATGCCTAGATAAATATTATCTTAATTGAAAATAATGAACCGAGTTACTGAAATAATGGATATTTTGTGATGCTCTAATCCTAATCCTAATCTATAATAAGTTTCTATAAATTGTTATTACTGGAATGCCATATTTGTTCATCTCATTTTTAACACAGGTGTCTACTTATAGATAATTATGTATATTGATTGAAATTAATCTACTTTTATTTATTCTTTTAATCAATAGTACCTACTAGTAATTTATATTACATACAGGCACAGGCCTTTTTCTTTACATAATGACCCTTACGTCTTATATGTAACTTTAAAAACGATTAGGTATTACACCTTATCTATAACTTTCTAACAACTTTAAAAGATAATTAACAATTTGAAAATAATTTTTGAAGATTTTGGAATGTAAAATAAAGAAAGCATTAATAGAAAGTGGACAAACTGCTGGTGACAAAGACAGTGGTCTCTCTGACGAAGACCTTGACACTGTAAAGGTAAATTCAAGAATTTTTGATTTCAATAAATACACTAATTTATGTAATACAACGTAGTTAGATGAATTACACGTACCGCGTTTATCGCGCACACCAAGCCCATCACCACGACCAACTTCGGCTTTAGAAGACAAACCACAACCATATCCTACATGCTACTCGAACTTGTTAGCTGGACGAAATACGGGACAAATATCGGCTGGTTCAGGTGGTCAAATCGGTCAACCTGGTAATGATTTAACCAAATTTATGTATTATTAAAAAGAAAATGCCAAATTTTGTATTTAGTTGCCACCGATGATGAAGGGGACGTACCTTCTAGAAGCTATCTCAAACGTCAGGCACAATACATCGTTGATTCGAAATCACGTCGAAAAGGTTTTCGAGTTGCACGACGTTAAAGGTTTATTTACTTAAATCTACAATAGAAACAAAAACTCACATATTCATAATAAATTTAGTTTATACCAACAATTTTATCATTACATTAAAAATTAGGTAATTTAATTCAATTAATTTAGCAATACTTATTTAACCGAAATGTTTCTACTCAGTCATTAGACGTTAGAAAGGACATTATTTTTAAAAACACCATCTCTTCGAATGAACGTTATCGTACGTACGTCTAATATGGACTTGTAATAAATAAAATAGTTTGTTCTGTATTTAAAATAAACAAAATTACGAAACACCTTCCCATTCTATTAAATATTGATAACGTCCATCTGAATCTATTCGTTTGCCTTTAACCAGAAATTTTTCCCCACGTTTTATCCGATTAGTTGCTCCAAAGAACATATTTAATGAAGATTGCAGATCAGTCAGTGAAACGTCATTACTATTTTTGACGGGTGAAATAGCGGTTAAACTTTTATCATTTGACGAATTGCCAGCTGTGCTCGATATTGAATTTCGTCTCGAATTTTCAGCGTAATTTTTTGCACCACGTTTTCTGAGTCTTCTTCCCGTATTCGGATTTTTTGATGGAACTGCTGTTAACAGCGGTATGGTGGCTAATGGACCAAGCGATACCGATGTATTTGGCATATTTGAACTTGATGTGGAAGCCAAATTCATTGACGAACGAATCGATGATAATGATAAATCCTTTGAGTCTGTTCTCATTGGCAAATATGAAGCGTATTTAGATAATGTGTGAATAGTGGCAGTACTTATTACCTAAAAATAAATTTATAATAATATATTAGAAATATTTACTTTCACTTAACAAATTTAGAAAATTTCTTAAAAATACGAATTGAAAATTGCTTTATAGTTTTATGGTAGAATTAAAGGTCAATGTGGTTCTTTCAAAAATAATATTCGGTTAAGTAAAATAACAATTTTGTGGTTAGTGTAACTCTTGTTTAGAATTGGATATTTTGCTGCGATGGTAGTTAGTGATGATGCGTCTAACAGCAATTAATAACAGTAAGACAATTTTATAGAATATAATTTGACAGAACTAGAACAGAAAAATACATACCTCTACATTGCCTGATCTACGTCGTACTTTTCTTCTTTTTACTTCCATGTTTGGTCCGATAGTTATGTCTTTAGCACTCAAGCGACGTTTTACTGTTCGTACAACACGAAATTTTCCAGCAGTCGACTTAACAATTGATTTATTAAATACCGAAAGAGATTTTGGATGTCCAATGCCCAATTGAGTTTTGCAATTTACCGAATTTTTATCGTTATCTTTTTTGATTTTAGCAGGACTCAAAAATGGATTATTAAACCCTTGAAAATTTTTTGGTGGTGGTATTATTAAATCTAATGTGCTACGACTTGAGGTATCATCTGAAGAATCACATATATCAATAAGATCGGTTTTTACTGTTGTACTGGCATGCGGTCTTCCCCTTTTTCGGCACGTTTTTCTATGTTCGGCTTTGCTTACTTCAAAATCGTATATATCGCGACTACGATCCGAATCTAAGCAAAAGTCATTGCTGCTAGAACCGTTAATTGCATTAGGTGACGTTGGCCTAGACAGTGATGTGGGAGGTGTTGGTGGCAGTGAAGGAATTTTTATTTCCCCTTGATAAGAAACTTCGTTTTCCGAATCAATCTCACTTTGTTCATATGTTTCCGATAGAATCGATTCACTATCAGAAATATCTTTAGTATATGCATTTCCAGTCATTAAATCTCTTATTTGAACATCGTTTTTGATTATTTCCGGTTGAACACTGAACATAAAAAAAAATAATTGCACATTTTACTTTAAACAATAATAATATAAACTAAATAAAACCTTTTAGGTAAAATTTGTAGTCGAAAATTTTCGTAGCAAAAATTTTTAATATAGTCTTCGGAAACTTCGGGTCCGGCTGGTAAAATTATGTTAGGTACAAATGGTGTTTGGCGACACCTTAAGCCATACTCAGATACATTCAATTTTACATCACGGCATTTGAATCTGGTTTTATGTGAATTTAATGATTTTATTATTTGAGTTTTAATTTCTGAAGATGACAGCTTATTTATCTAAAAATATATGCATTTTTTTTATTTAATAATTGATCACAAATAAATTATAAACTCCTTACATTTGGAGGTAATTGTAGTAAATGCCAATTATCTTGGGCGTAAGGAACAATAACATTTATAACATCGAAGTAAGTACGTGCATTGTGCAATGTTAAATTGAATAAAATTAAATGAATTACGTCGTCCATTTTCATTTGCAATCTTCGTACAAACTCAGTACCATGATTGCAAAATGAACACACAAATATATAAAATCTAAAAATATAAAAAATAAAAACAAATTTCTAGTACATAAATTTAAAATCATAAAGTTGTGAAGTCTTTACCTATCACCAGAATATAGTGGATGTTGCAGACATTTAATACAATTTTCGTGAAACCACTGACGACAACGTACACATTGAATCATTTGCATGTACCAATCACCATTTTTACCACAATAACAATACTTTTGTTCAACGTTATTCCTATGGCGTCTATCCCATAATAATGAATCAATCTAAAATATTTTTTTTCTTATTTAATAAAAAGGCTATACTAATATAGTTAAAGTGATATAATAATATCTCTTAGGATTTGACATATTACATTTTAATTATCATTTAGAGGAAGATACCATATTTATTGAAAACCTTATACTGAATATACAGGATGTTTCCTAAGTGCTATGTAAAGCTTCATTGTGGAATAAGTTTATTTTACCAATAAAAAACTTTGCTTGAATAATTCTTTAAAAACAAATCGTTTAACTTTTTCTTTTTGTCACACATTGTCCCAAAACCGCGTTACACAGAAACTCTACTGTATCATTTAAAGGTAATCCATATAATTTTCCCCTCGCTGTTAAAGAATGTTATGTCTTTATGGAATTAGTGTAAGATACTCTTCCATTAAATGAAGGGCTCTTTCTATTCCGTCACACCAATATTGGTAATTTTGTATGCCAATAATTGTGAGGTGTTTGCTCAGATTACAATTACAGCATCTCGTAACGACCACTGTAACCATGCGTAAGTTGTTTCGGGAGATAATTAGTATGATTTTTTCTTTTATTTTAATAATAGAAGGAATAAAATCATTTGATTTTGCCTTTGTACACGCATGTCTCTTTCATTGGCTTATGTGTTTAAGTTGGTACTGAAAAAAAATGTTAAGTCTATAGTCTACACCACACTAAAAATAAGAAAGATAAGAAATCAGTAAGTTTTGTTTCTAGTTTTATTTTTTGTGGAGGCTCACAATTATGATCACACATTATCCTATAGACACTTTCGTATTTGTTTATTTCTAAATGTTATTAAAAACATAAATATAAAATTGTGTGTACTTACATCATAGGAGAATTGCAAGATAGAAGGCTTTGTAATCTTAGTGATTGAATCATCTTTACCTCGTTTGAGTTTGTTTTCATGTTTGATTCTTAATCCATTTTGAGGAGTACATCTGCAAACGAAAATTCATAATATAAATAATATGTCAATTATATACAATTTTACAATAAGCAGATATGTAGAAACCGCTTCTAAAAAATGTTGTTCATCATGGTGGATCGATTGAATATTCCGAATTCAAAGTTATTTTTTGGGACAAATAATGTTGAGTAAAAATGTTGATATCATAAGATTTCGGATCACAAAGAGATAAAAGGCGGTTTTATATTGAATTAAAGCATTTAAACAAATATTATTTTGAGAAATCTCACTTTGAAAATTTTAGAGCAACAATCAGAAAATGATACAAATTTAATGTATATTAGCACAATGAGCACTTTGACTATCCAAAACCATAATACTCATCAAGTTAGTGTATAAAAAGATACCGACCAACTGTATAAGTGGACCTACTATTTGAAGTTCAAGTATACAATTTCTAACGACTAGCTAGTTTGTGATTTTATTTTGCTCGTAATTCTAAGATAATAGAAAATAATTTGCCACTTAAAAGAATTTTATTATTGCGCTCATTTATATAAATAGAAGTATTTGCTTGAAATTAAAAAAAATTAGCAAATACAGCCCAATAACACAATTTTAAAAATCTTACCTTTTACAATACCAAATTCCATTAATTTCAATCCCTTGATTTCTACATTTTGGATGATAACCTCTTTGACATTTATGACAAAGTTCTACTTTGTCTAAATCGCTCTTTTTTTTACATACCACACAAAAGGGTTCATCGTCTCCACAATTTAACTTTGTTAGTTCACTAAAATATGACCATTTTTCTGTATTATCACCAAATTTTACTAAACATTGATTGCAAGTAATTGATATAATTGTTCCTAAATAAAATCGTTCATCTTTCTGTTTTACAAGTACATCTTGGTTAACCACAAATTCCTTAAGAGTATTTCTCGATTCGGTATCTTCAGATTTTACAGATATCATACATTTTTCATTTTTATTGGCAGCTGATGCCGGCATAGTGGTATTTGTAACAGGTTCATTAAAATGATTATTTATTAAAATGTTTATTCGATCAAGAACAACAGTTGATCCTGGCGATGCTGGTTTATTGGACGTTCCTTCCGTATCCGAATTATGTGTGTAAATAGTGATCGAGCTATTGTTTAGATTACTGTTATTTGATATATTTGGTTTGCTCGTTTGCGAGTAATTATTGGTTATTAAAATTGTCTTTGAAGATGGTGATTGTGAATTGTAGACACATGACATCTTATCATTATGCGGTTTTGTTCCAGATTCATTTTTTATTTTAATACCATGTTTTCCGTCATTAAAGTTTGTCATAAAATGTTTTGTAGTAGACATTGCTTAGACCAACACTTATCTGTGATGTAGTCTGGAACAATATTATTGGTTATTATATATTTTTTTGTTATTACTTATATTTGGACTTTTTTTATTGTTGTACTTATAACAAATACAACTATCGTGTTTCTTAAGATGTGGTAAGTCAAAATTTTGAAAATAACAAATATTAGATTAGATTTAGATAAGTAGCCTTTTAACAGGTACATCTACTAAAGAAAGACCATTTTTACATAGCAAAATGTTAAACTGTGAACAGAAGGAAAAAACGTTCTTCAAGATTTGTAAATTGTTCAAATTAGTAAAGGTGCTTCAAAATCCAATTTGCCGAGTCTTCCTGTTTCTCCATGAAAGGATGAAAAATCATACCCCCTGGGATAAACTTGGTAATAACAAAAATTAAATAAGTGCCTAGGTGTATTTCTTAATTGGGTTTAACAACTTTATATTATTAATATAAAAAGTACATACACCGACCAATTAGTAATTTGACACAAAATATTTTTGTTGTTGGTTGAAATATTATCACAAACACTCGAGAACGACTATATATGTGTATTTATTTACGTTTCTAAGAATTGATTAAGTAAACAGTTTAATATTGTGAAATTTATTTGAAAGCACACGTAGATACTTTGACTGAATTCAGCAGAACTTTTGAAATCCATAGCTCAAAAATTCAAACCTTTTTTAAAATATTTATTATTAACCATCTATTCTACCTCGAGGGAAATATTAGAAACATGATTTAAAAATTAGCAAATTCTTCAATAATATAGCATATTGAAAAATTGAAATTAAAAGAAAATTAGCTAGAATAAGAAATAATCTGGATCGTTTTAATAACACCAGGAAAACTTACAAAAACCTAAATTGTTTGTACTTCTTATGACCAATATCGCATTTAAGAGTTTTAAGCCAGCTATTGTTGGCAGGAGAGCTTGACATGTTGTATCCCCTTACACAACTAATAGATTTAATAAAACTACACCTTGAAAAAAATTTGTTTACTATTCATTAAGAGTAATTAAGATATTATATATCACATTTGGTTTTAACCATTTTAAAATTTACTTATGTCATTTGTCTAAGATCTAAATGATATTGAATTACCTTACATAGATACTTGCGATTTTATTGCTTCGTACTATCAAAAATTATAAATTAAAACGTAACTTAAATCGTCAAAAAATATTTTAAAATCAAGTTATAGTCCATAATTTTAAATAATTAACAATAAATAATTTTTAAATCTTAATAGAATTGGAATAATGAATAGGTTCATATGAAATAAAAATTAAAAAAAAATACTTACAATCATGTCGCTCGAGACATTAAAATAAATGGAATTTTCATACAAGGCAACCGGCAGCCTCTTACAAAAAATAATTGAGTAGAAACCTTGTAAAATTTTAATTGTCTATATACTCCATAGTTCACATAACTTTATTTTACTTTAATGAATTCAAACTTTAATATTAAAATTAATCTAAACAGATCGAAACAAGAAAAGCTGCAATCGCAAACGATACGTGAGGAAGGAACAATTCAGCAGCCATGTTAAATAATTATATTTTTCGTTTTTCGATAGTTTATGGTGGCACGACTGCAAGTTGCCCAAAAACACCTTAACCATAGATACAGACTCTACAGTCTTTTGACTAGCGGCCACTCTATAAAATCTACTATAGTGGTGCGACAACCTGATTGTTGAAGAGTTATTATTCGTTTTAAAC
>JANSTT010020008.1:0-10325 GCA_026745375.1 Platyura marginata | reverse complement strand
TTTCTGGGGTTTTTAATCATTTGTATTCAATTTACCCAACTATATTTATTGTACAGACAAAATAGACACGTACAAAGCTGTAAATAATAAACAATTACTCATACGGGTATATTATAATATTATATTATATCCTTCTTTACTGGTTTTTTCTACATTCCGCCTATCTTTCAAGTAAATGAATAGTTTATATTAAAATTGGGTGCATACAGTACCCTAGCTATCCCAATACCTTGTCCGATTTGCTTCCAAAAACAAGAAAGATCTTACTTTAGCACTACTTGATAGATAAACTGTTAAAATTTAAGCTTTCTAGTTTCAGCCAAATCTTGATCGCGGACGAAGACATGCATATTTCGACTTAAAATTCAGGAGGAAGATGGTGTTAGTTTTTTTCTACGATCAATATTAAGGGGCATTACAAACTCAATAACAAAGTTATAATACCCTTGGAATGATTTAAGTGCATTTTTCTTTAAAATAATCGTTAATGATCTGATAACAATTACCAGTAATTAGTAAAATTATTCGAATAATTTAATCGATATATGACCAATTACATGATATTTGTTTCTGTAGATGAGTTGTATGGGTTAATGGACAATTTCACTTGATCTTTATGATTCACTGATTAGATTATGTTTTACATTATCAACATTTTTTTTGTGTATTGATCTTTCGCTCCAGTTTATTTTTGTATGGCAAAACATTCTAAACTAACGTGAGATTTTTTATCGTTAATAAAAAAAAATTGATATCTAGCAGTCATTGACGTAATAAAAAAAAATTGTTTCTGGTATAGTTTTACCAGCAGAAAATCGTAAATAAATTCATATATGTATGTAGATATCCGATATTCTGATATGTGATAAATTTGTATCAGTATTGTGATAATGAAATATCAATCCATGATCGGATGATATTGAATGAGAAAAATGTTTGACATTTTTCATAACATAATATCAATCCATAATTTCATTCAATTGTAAGCAAGTAAATTATAAATCATCATTTTGTCATAGCACTTAGGGATCCCATAAAGTGAAAGTATAAAAATAGAATATTTGTAGAAAAAATTTGAAAAAATTTCTTTTAGAGACATGGAGTTATGAACAACAACAAAATAATAATTTTTGAAAAAAGAAAACTAAAGTTAAATTGTTAACCAGTAAAGAAGGAAAAATTGGCGACGTAGATTATAATATACCCGTATGAGTCTTTATTAATTTTTTCTGTAAACCAAATAAATATTGAGTAAATTGAATACAAATGATTAAAAACCCTAGAAATGATATAAAATTGATTGCAGCGCCATAACGGTATTTCGTGGAACTTTTAAGTCTATGAAAGAAATCTTCATTTTTTTATTCTCTATAATTGTTGTCATATTCATTTTTTTTACATTTCGACTACCTTTCGAGTAAATGAATGGTTTATATCAAAATTATGTGAACACTGTACCACAGCCTATTTTTGGTACGATTTGCTCCAGGGGGTCTTACTCTAGGACCACATAAAAAACTCAAAATTTCAGCTTTCTGGCTTTAGCCGTTTGGACAGAATCTTGATCACGAACAGACAGACGGACGGACATGCATATTTCGACTTAGAATTTCACGAGAAAGACAATGGTCTTGAAATTTTTTTTCTACGATGAGTATTAAGGGGCGTTATAAACTCCGTACCAAAGTTATAATACCCTTGATTAACCTTAGAACCGTGTTCGGGAAACCAAGGACCCCAAAAAATTTTGACGATTGTAAAAAACCAAATTCTATTTCATTTGTATACTCAAGCCGGCACTCATTCGAAAGAATGCGATGTCAGAATCTCGTTTTACTTAATAATAAGAAATTACTGTGTCTGTTATTATCAAATAAAATAGCTCAATTAATGTGCTACCTGTGTATTTTGTATGCAAAATACATTAGGGTCCTTAGGTCCCCACAGCACGACATTTGCTACAAGGTTAACATCATATGGGTATAATAATATTATTCAGTCGTCCCCAATTATTCATTGAGGACGTTCGAATGAAATTATATGTAATAGGAAATAAGGTACATTGGAGAGAAGCTCTTATAGTAGCTACTTGACAAGGTCTTTTCTTGTCATCCATGTACAAATATGATTTGCTGAATTGTAAAACGGTTTTTAAATAGTTTGTATAAGCAATCATGCACCATCTACATAGCAATTTCAAAAGTCATACCAATGTGAAAGGCGAAAAGTGATAAATTTATCAAATAACACAAATCGCTACTAGGAAAAATCAATAAAACATTTTGAGAAAAAAGCGTTCAGTAATATTTTTATTATTATTATTTTTTTATTATTAATCAGCAATAAAATTTCCAATCAATATTAACTACTTATAATTAGGAATGTTTACAGTAATCGTTTAATAACATTGATAACTGTAATTCATATTTATATGAGAAGTGAGAACCAATGGCGTACTAAAAAATATAAATTTTTTGCTCATCAATTTTGTTAGTTTTTCTGGGTTTAAAATTTAAAGGGGGCGGTATACTTAATTAAATTAGATAATAATTAATTAATCATATCTTCGTGTTCGTGACATATACAATACATACATACATATGTATATATAAAATAGAGTTTATCAAAATTGGATGAGGGCCACACTTAATTGACATAAAATCTTTTTCTAGTTACAAAATAAGTTTCTTTATTCTTTAATGGTTGAGCATATTTTTTTTAACATTAAATTCGTACGTACTATTTAGAGAGGGGGAGATTTCTTTAAACACATTGCTCAAATCTCTTAGTATTCATATTTTTTAATTTTTAAGGTTCTAGCTCAACACGATTTTGAGTTATGTTAATGAAGAGACGGTAAAACACTTTCTGTGTAAATTAGCTTCCATGGGTTGTTACACAATATCTCCTCCCACCTATATATACAGTGGTACAAAGAATTATTCGTACACTTTTTTATTAATATAGTTTTGAAATTTTTAGAAAACTGATTTCAATCAATTTAAATGAATTTTAAATGATCTTATTAACATATAATGTATATCCTTAGAAGATTTTAAGAAAAAATTTTTAGGTTTTGGAAATAGTTTTCTATTTTTTCTAAAAATTGCAAAAAATAATTCTTACCACTGTATCTATCAAATATTCAATATGTAAAAAACCATGATTTGTAAAATAAAGTTGATGGCAGTAAATGATGACTGAAAATTAAGGACTGGTATCAAAAACTAAATTTTTAATTTTTTTCGACTTTCTAACAAAATGAATGACGAGAATAAATAAAAAAATTGTTAATAAATAAATTTTATCTCATCATTGTGTAGGTACATAGAAAATCGTTTAAGAAATTTAAGTTTTATAGATATTAAATCAGTGACGTTCAGTTTTTCTATTAACTGTATATAGAGTCAGGTACTCCTTTTATAATATTCTCGTAAATTTACGCTCAAAATTATTATCGTAAGCACAATCTTTAGACTTTAGAGCAGTTTTTATATAATTGGACATCTTGAGATTTTATTTTCCATTCGTATTTTCAAATATCAAATAGAAAAAACCCTGATTTTTTTCATTCACTCACATAATTCCAGTTTTTTTTTCTCCATTATTTCCATTCTGTCAATATGTCAAAATTTACATATAAAAGTTGTTTGAAATTCCTGAAATTTCTAGACAGATGCTTCACTTTCTAGCCTATTTACACACCAATGATTTACGCATATAATTTTCAACTTACTTTTCATAATATCCGAAAAACTGAACAGACAACATTAACTGATTCAAAATAAACGTTTCGCTGTCCCATGCCAATTGATCTTGCATTCGCTTTTTTGCTTCCGCATCATAATCCGTATTCGATCCATTTTCCGGTTTCTTTGGTACATGCGGTGATTTTGGTACACTTAATTTGGCCATTCGCTCTTGTTTTCGCTTTAGTTTTGTTTCGGCTTTTTTCCGTCGCTGTTCTTCCTTTTCCGTTTGACGATATTTCTGTTCATATTGTTGTCTCTTGTACTGTTCCATTTCAAATGGATTATTTGGTAATTTCATTTTTGATTGACCTCTACCCATTATTAATTTAAACATTTGACACTTCTGCAGGTTTTTTTTTGTTTTTTTTTTTAAATTAAATTAAATTTAACGACTAACATAATTATCTATGAATTTCAATTAACACGGCACGCAGGAAATCGATTAAATAAAATTATTATCAAACAAAAAATATTGCACAAAAGAATTTTCGACACTTGACATCATCAAATAGAGTACCTACTTCCCGGGAATAATTTTAATACAGATTAGCAATTAGTCGAAAAGTCTTAAAAATAATTTAAAAGAAAGTTTTTTTTCAAATTTGTCTAAAACGCGATTATATATCCGGAGAACTTTATAAAATAAGTCAACTGCATCCCAATTAATAATTGAATGTTCTTCGGTTCACATCCAATTAGAAACTAAATGATCACCTTTTCTGGAGTGACAATTCAAGACGACGTGTTCGATATAGCATTTTAATTGTTATCTCGAAATATTATTTTATTCGACAAATTTATTTGTTATCTTAATTTTTGGTTTTTTTTTATATAAAAACAATTTTATTGTGTGCGTTTTTTTTTCTCTCTGTACATTGATTTTATCATTTCGGTTTGAATATAAAGGGGAAATCCATCGTTTGTAGATTATTTTGTATGCATTAGTGTTGCCACATAAGATTTTTAGTTAAAGAAAACGATTGTGTGAGATCTTAGACAACTCGAATTTTAAGAAAATTGTTTCTCTTCCTGCTAGAATAATTCTGTAGTGTTGGATATATTTCTAACCTGAATTGTGCTCAAAGTAATATATAAGTCTCTAACCTGAATTGTGGTCAAAGTCATATGCAGTTCATGTTTTGGTTAGAGATGAAATATGTGTGGGGAACTTATTTGAATTGTTCAGTGGCTAATTTATATGACAGATTTTTATCCGGTGGTTTAACGACATATGTCACTCACAGAGTCACATATTTAAATTTTTAGGTTAGATTTTGTTGTATATTCTGTTCAACAGGAACGCGTTCGTTTATTCGGAATTGCTCGCAATTGCGATTATTTTGTCGTTCGTATATTCGCAATTTGACATAAAATCGCAATCCTTCGCAGCGCAACCATTGTTCGTTTATTCATTGCGATTGCGAATTTCATCACAATTTTGCGATATTATATATTGACATTGACATTTGTCAAATTAAAATAATGTTTTTGGCATTATATTTTTATTTTGTTATAATTTAGTTTTTAATGACAGAGGCATTGTACCCAAATAGTTTTTTCATTTAAAATAGTTGATTTTCTTTTGTCTTTCCTTTTTCTTTATCTTTCTATTATTCTTTTATTTGACTCTGGCAAAATATACGGAAGGCCGTAATACAATGTGCTCCAAATTTTTATCATTTACTCGAAAGGTAGTCCGAATGTAGAAAAATTGTATATGTCAAAAATGATAGAGAATAAAAAAATTAAAATTTTATTTATAGACCAAAAACTTCTACGACCTACCGTTATGGCCCTGCAATTAATTTTATGTAATTTCTAGGGTTTTTAATCATTTGCTCAATGACAGATAACAGAAAATCGCAATCGCAATAGACCGTTCGTAAATTAAAAATGTTAACCATTCGCAACTGACATAATTCATCGCAAACGTGACGTTCGCAGTCCTTCGCAATCCTTCGCAATGATATCGCAATCGCAATGCGCAATTGCGAATAAACGAACGTGTTCCAGTTTATAACCACCTTAACAATGTTTTCATCAGGGGAAACTTCTACGAATGTATTTCTCCGGGCTTTAGGCTCCGTTTAATGTAAAAAACAAAAATATTTACTATCTAGAATACATATGTATATAGGATAGGTACGTAGTCTCTCTTATCAAAAATGGAGCTCGTGTATTTCTCCGATCAATGTTCACATGCTTCGGAGAAAAGATCCGGCCCCATATCTAATTCTCGTTTATACTAAACCTTAAGTGTAATTTGTAGAAAATAGTGTTTTAATCACTTCTCTAGACCTATGTACGAGCTATCTAATCAGTTTACCATCTAGTACGCCTATTAAGTATCAATTGGTTTGTGTATACAAGTAGACGATAATGAAACATAATTCGACATAACCAATAATATTGAACCTAAATCACAAATTCCATTGTGTGTTGAATTATAAAGAAAATATTATCATTAACGATTTCGTTCTGATATCGTACATTTTTGCAGTAAGTCACCAATATGGCTAGAGATAGGTTGTGGATTAAGTATGTAGTTGGAAAATACGTAAATACTATCTTTTAACAGGAAACCAATTATCCATGATTTATTAATGGATGTTATTTTAATATCGGCAATATCGGAAGTATAGATTTGAATTTTTACTATTGTCGAAATGATTCATTAGAATTACTTGTATATAGGTACCTAGTAATAAATAGGTAGATAAGAAATTAAGATCGAAATAAAAATGAAACATATTGGTTTGATGATTAACTATATGGGAGTTACTTCAAGAAAATCTGTCAATTCGTGTATATGGAAAAACTAGAAGAACTGACAGACGTCGCCTTCTGGTTTTCTGATTTGGTCCATTCTTCATAGATTCATAACATCCATTATGTCTGTATTCATCTTAAAGTTTTAAAAAAAAATTTCCAATTCAGGTCGAATCAGTTCAATGGACATTTGATAAACTTAATATCGAAGATGGTGGCGAACTGAGACATTTGGCGGAATTTTTGGCAAACAAACAATTTGACATGGTCATCAATTTGCCGATGCGAAATGGGGGCGTTCGACGTGTCTCCTCATTTATGACACATGGATATCGAACACGTCGACTTGCCGTTGACTACTCAATTCCACTGGTCACCGATGTTAAATGCACAAAATTATTGGTCGAAGCTATGCGTCTAATTGGACGGGCACCATCAATGAAAACACATACCGATTGTATGTCATCGCGACAAATGATTCGCATTCCCGGATTAATCGATGTACATGTTCATTTACGGGAACCTGGTGCAACACATAAAGAAGATTTTTCATCGGGAACGGCTGCAGCTTTAGCGGGGGGTATAACGCTGGTATGTGCAATGCCAAATACAAATCCGCCAATCATTGATCGAGCAACATTTCAATTGGCTCAAGATTTGGCAAATGTTAGTGCACGATGTGATTATGCAATTTATGCGGGTGCATCATCGGATAATTACAATTCGATAGTGGAATTGGCACCATCGGCGGCAGCATTAAAAATGTATTTGAACGAAACGTTCTCCACGTTACAACTGAACGATATGCTGGTATGGAAGAAACACTTCTCAAATTGGCCGAAACGAGCACCTCTCGTCGTTCACGCTGAGCGACAAACAATGGCTGCAGCAATTTTGTTGGCAAACGTTTTGGAACGGCCAATTCACATTGCTCATGTTGCCAGAAAGGAGGAAATTCTAATTATTCGAGCTGCCAAAGAAAATGGCATTAAAATAACTTGCGAAGTGTGTCCGCATCATTTGTTTTTAACGACTAATGACATAAATCGAATTGGAAAGGGACGTTCTGAAGTCAGACCAGTTCTTTGTTCCCCAGAAGATCAGGCCGCTCTGTGGGAAAATATGGAATTCATAGATGTGTTTGCAACTGATCATGCACCGCATACAAAAGGGGAAAAAAATTCAGCAAATCCACCACCAGGATTTCCAGGTTTGGAGACAATTTTGCCTCTTCTCTTAAATGCTGTAAACGAAGGACGTCTAACAATAGAAGACGTTATCAATAAATTTCACAGGAATCCGAAAAAAATATTTAATCTTCCCGACCAACAGAATACATACGTTGAAATTGATATGGATGAAGAATGGGAAATACCCGATGAACCAAGCCATTCGAAAGCGAAATGGACACCATTTGCTGGTATGAAAGTAAAAGGCAGTGTACATCGTGTAGTTCTTCGTGGTGAGGTAGCTTATATTGATGGTGAGGTTCTGGTGGCACCTGGATATGGTCAAAATGTTCGAGATTGGCCACTGAAAAAGACAATGTTCCATCACTCAATTGAACGAATCGATCAACATGTCCTATTGGAAACACTGGACAATGCCAAACATTTCGAAACGAAACAATCCGAATTAGTCACAGACGTTCAGACAAATGACGCATTTTTGAAACTTCTAGCCGAAGTACCATCAAAATTGGCTGTTCATTTTGGTAGTGAAAAAATGACGCGACCCATATCGCCATTGCCGAGAATTCGTTGTGATTCAACCAGTAATGTTACGCTAAAAGAGCTCGTTCAACAAACAACGGCTCCCAGCGTATCAACACATCATGGTCTCAGTAGCAAACATATTCTTAGCGTTGATATGTTTACGAAAGAGCAATTGAATGACATTTTTGATTTGGCACAAATATTCAAAGGTCGCGTCGCCAAAGATCGGCCCATTGATGATATATTGAAGGGAAAAATTATGGCGTCTGTATTTTATGAAGTTAGCACCAGAACTAGTGGAAGTTTTGCAGCGGCAATGCAAAGACTTGGCGGACGTGTGATAAATATGGACGAAACAAGTTCATCGGTTAAAAAGGGTGAAACGTTAGAGGATAGTATTGCAGTTTTGGCTGGTTATGCTGATGTTGTGGTATTAAGACATCCTGAACCAGGCGCAGTTGCGGTAAGTTTGATTGACACCTGTTGAGTTTAAATTTCAATTTTTTTTTATTAAAATTAAGCGAGCCGCTCAAAACTGTCGGAAACCATTAATTAATGCTGGTGATGGTGTCGGCGAACATCCAACCCAAGCTTTATTAGACATTTTCACAATCAGACAAGAAATCGGAACGGTAAATGGGCTAACAATAACAATGGTCGGTGATTTAAAGCATGGTCGGACTGTTCATTCGTTAGCTCGTCTGTTAACACTATACGACGTTCAATTGTGTTACGTAAGTCCGGAAAATCTTGGAATGCCAGATCATATTACAAAGTATGTCGAATCAAAAGGAATATCACAGAAGGTTGTAGTTTTTTTTTTCTTTTTAAATTGAAATTCTTATTTTTTTGTTTGGGCCTAATTTCTTAGGTTTTGTCATCTCTTGAAGATGCCCTATCCGAAACAGATGTTCTTTACATGACCCGAATACAAAAAGAACGTTTTTCTTCTGAGGATGAATACAACAGTGCATGTGGACATTTTGTCGTAACACCTCAGTTAATGACACGTGCCAAACGACGTATGATTGTTATGCATCCACTACCGCGTGTTTTTGAGATCAGCAGAGATTTCGATACAGATCCAAGGGCTGCCTATTTCCGTCAAGCCGAATATGGAATGTATGTACGTATGGCTCTTCTGGCTATGGTGCTAGAGCGATAGTAATTTTTAGACAAAAGTGATGTTTTTTTTGTTAATGAATACAATTTTATTAAATGTTCAAAAATTTATTTGGAAATATACATTTTTTTAACAATAGTAATAGTTTTTTTTTCTAATTTATTTGTACATGTCATTAAATTATTTCTTTATAGGCACTTCAGTCTTATTTTTAGCTATATCTCAAATCAACTCGGCAATCTTACCGAATATCAACAAGAAATTGTTGTTATTTCCGGTAATAAGCTTCGATTGCTAAATTGTATGTCATTTTGTTGTTTAAAATCTCTAGAAGGTATGTCCATAGAACAACTAAAATTATCTTGGATAGTAATATCCAAAGATTTACTATGTTCAAATATTGTAAATATCGACTTTTTACGATGTTGAATTGAAGTATTTGATTTTCTGTGAAATAAATGTTAATGTCAAATTGATCGTTTAGTAATAATTGAAATAACCTTTGTCTACGATCGATTAATATAACCAAAATACAAAGTACAATAATGGCGACAAGTAGACCAGAAACGACAGCAATCATTGTTAATAGTTCATGTGGTTCTCCATCGGATGAAACTGTTGCAACTGCAATGGAAAGATTTCTCTTATTTAATTGTTTAGAGTTTTTAATTTTTCTGTTGTAAGGACGTGCATGTGTGGTAGTCAACAACAACAACAACAAAAACAAGCTAAAATACATACTGGGAATGTTGCTTTTGCTTATCTTATAATCCAACACGAATAGACAGTCCAAACAACTTGCGCTATTTCGGATGACGAAGTGAATTTTATAGTTACGTTTAATTTTAAAGATAATTATAAAATGAACAAAATAATTAACCACTGAGGGCAGTGGCGGCCGGTGGCCTGGACTGCAGGACTGCAGCCTCTCCCAATTTATCAATAAATATAATAATACCAAATCTT
>JANSTT010020007.1:0-10327 GCA_026745375.1 Platyura marginata | reverse complement strand
TTAGCACACTAAAAATCAAAATTTCGATAAAATGACATAAACAAAAAACTCTTATTTTTTTGTTTCTCATAAATGGTGATTATTGGTTTTGACCCAGCGTTAACCTCTCATACAAAATATATATATGTATATTATGTACTATATGTATAGGCAAAAATGCGAATATTTGAAAACTCATATATTAGAACAATTATATCTTTTCAAAGTTGTAGTAAGGGTTAGGGAAGGGTATGGGGATGGTTAGGAAGGGTGGGGAGAAGGGGAATGGTGGGGAAAAATGGGGGAAGTTGGGGAGGGTTGAGAAAAGGAGGGAGGGTGGGGAAAAGTGGAGGGAGGGTTGAGAAATGTAGGGAAAAGTGGGGGAGCGTATAGAAATGTTAGGGAAAGGTTTGAAAAATTAAGGGAAAAGTAGTTTTGTGTGGAAGCACCGTAGCTTTACTTAGCAGCCTTTTTATTATAATCTCTATTGTCAATTTGAAGGTTCATTAGATTTGATAACATACTTATTTATTTGTTTATAGTCGTGCTGCTATACCCATCACCGAAATATAAATTTAACCCTCACAATAACGAATATCGTCCTGTCTATAGCAATACATCCTATCTAACATTTTTAAAATTTTTCAGGAGAGACATATAAAACACTTTTCCATAAGAACTATAATGATATCTGTACAAATACGGATTTCAAAAAAAATGTCAGATATGCGGTATTGCTAGAGACAGGACGATATGCCAGTTACAGATCCTACCTCCAGTTCAATAACGGGATATTTCAAAAAAGGCCATTCTGAGATAATTGACCTTAAGCACTTGACTCATAGTTTTTTCATTTTTTTGTTGTTTTTTTTTTATTTATAATAAATTGCGACCATTTGTAAGGTTTCCGTAAAAAGAACACCTCAATTACAGCTTTGGTCAACAAAACAGAGTTTGGCATGTCAATTGAGATAAATGTATAAAGTGGGATGTCTAATGCGCCCATCTTATAGAAGCCTAAGAAATTTCGGGCGCTCTAGGGCACCCGCTCTCTATTACTCTAAAGCTAAAGGATAGTCAAAAATTGCAAAAAAAACCAAATTTTTAAAACAAACTTTTTGTGATAATTTTACCATAAGTGCAGGGTTCAATAAACATCAATTTTATGCAATAAAAAAAAATCAGTAAAAATGAGTTAACGGGTATTGTATATAAGCCATCTATTGATATATATTTTAAGAACTAAAAAAAAAACAATCTTAATTAAACAAATTAAAACCGAAAATTTTAATTACAATTCTATCCAATTGAAAAATTGTAAGTACCTCCAGAAATACTAATAATATTTTTCTTTCCATACATTATAATGTAGGTACATATAAACTTAAACACTTTGAACTTGTTACCTTAAAGTACTTCAGATTAATGAAAGGAATTATAAAGAGGCGTTCTACCGAGAGTAGTTTCCCTTATAACTTGTTAACATGTAACCGGTAATTACAATTTTGAATGCGAAAATTTCCATTGGACGCCTTGTAGTTATTTCTGATGTATTATGTTTTTGGGGGGCCATAGTATAGTGACGGTAATGAAACAATTCTCATAGTGTATATATAGTATAGTATGATAAATACAAGTTAGTTGCTTGCTTTAACAACACAATATGGTAAATACTACATAGGTACCTACTTAAATTAAATCAATATTTTTTTTTCACTTGAATAGTTAAATTGACCCATATTCCCGTCTTGATGATTGTGAATATCCTTGTCTATATTTTCGTGTCTACTAATTAATTCTGCTTATCGGTTAAGTAAATTCTAAAAATATTTTTGATGAATAGTTTCTATTGAGGATGGTATGTCGTTGAGAAAATTTATTTGAGGTGTTACATCGTTAGAAATAGAGTGTCGATTTGAGGGTGGGTTGGAATTTTTGGAATGTTATCACATAGACTAATACTTGTAAACAAATAATCTAAGAAATTGTCATAATTATTGCCCATAGTAAGATGGAAAAAAAATATACAAAATGATATTACATAATTAGATTTAGATTTTTTTTTTTTTTTTTTAAATTTTGTATGGTAACAAAACTATAAAAACATTTTTAAAATATTTTGTAAAAAACTTCATCAACAGAATGTGAAAAGCTACCAAAAGCAATTTACTTGACGACAAAATTGAAAAACCAAATTCTCGAATAATGTAAAGTGAGGAAAACAAAAAACAATTTTCTGCTGCCTCCGTGTATATTTAGTTGTAGAACATTCATGTACTTTATACCAATTACCGCTTGTACGTACACATTTCGACTTTTGTATCATTTTGTAGCAGAGGTAAAAAAAAAAAAAAAATACTTTACAACATGGATTTTTTTCCAGATTCCATTCAACTAAAAACAATGGAATGTTCCAGAGACAAAAATTCCATAAGAGTATTTTGCCATGGAAATTTTAATTAATACCACGTATTAGTACAACTGTGGGTAACATGCCTATTATGTATATATGTTTGTTTGTACATAGTAGTAGGGAAATGTAGATACGCAAACAACCCCCCCCCAACCCATACACATAGAAATAATTAATTAAAATATTAATAACATTTATTAAATTGCACACATTAAATAAAGACTAACATTTAATTCATGTAATTTTTGCGGTAATTTATAAATGCTATTTTGCTTTCTATTTCAGGTTATCGCTATACTATACATAAAGGTTTCGTAATTAAATTTGAAAAGCGAGCAATTAATATTGTTTTCCTTATTTTCCTCGTCTGTATGAAAAACATTTCACCCAGCGAAATAGATAATGTTTCATCGTATTATTCTCTTGCCTGTGGCGTCTTTCATTTTCCGAGAACCCGGTGTTTTTTGATAGCATTGGATTAGATTATTATATGAGTAGGTATGGAATGAATATACCATAACAACAAATGATAAATCCTTACCATGTACTAAGAAGGACAGCATTTCCCAACATTTTTTTTTTTTGTTAAGTCATACCGCACACTACACAATATTATTATTTATTTAATTAATATATTCTGCAGGAATGAATAGTGGATTAAAATTTATCATCATTATCTTCTTGTTTTGAAGATTTTGAATCGTACATATACGGAATGTTATATAAGCGCATTATTCATTGAAATTTATAATATTTCAGCAACCATACCACTCATATGAAAGAAAGCTTGTCTTAATTTGTTAACAGAGAGAGATTAGTATATTTTATTGCATTCATTGTTTTCGACATGAAATTTTGTCTTCAACCATCTCCTTTGTATAGCGCCACCGAACACCCTGTAAAACATTTTCATAAATAAAAATGTTGTTCGCATGCTCAAAACTATCCGTAAATGAAATTTATTGTGTTGGTTGCTAAAATTGATTTGACGAAAGAAAATATCTTTTTCTATTGACTTAAAACCGATCAAATGGCTCAGTGAATTGAGTCGTTGTGTTTGGAGCGGGAGGTCCCGGGTTCAAGTCCGACTGGGATTGAAACCAGACAAAGTTTTGCTCTGGTGTGTTGACTTTAATTTGTGGCCGAATGGTTGGATTGCACTTAAAAACAGTCTATAAATTGCATTAGCTCAGAATGACAATTCTTAAAGGGTGTTAGGTGAAATTGCGAGCATTCAAAACGGCAGAATTGTGCTAATTTGTAGATCAAGATAGGTCTCGCCACAAAAAAGAAGAAGATTGAATTGAAATTATTAAAATTAGTAAAAGTGGTCGTTTCATTGCCATCCATACAAATTCAAATTAGATTTAAAGATACAAATTTTGCTATCAACAACAAAACTAGAAACTTGATTGTACCTGGATTCCATATGAACTATTGCACGATACAGGTACTGTGACTAACTTATGCTCAAATTATTACTTACAAATGTGTGCAAATTATTAAACTGTCTCTAATACTTTGCACACCTTTGTAAATGTGACATTTTCATGAAAATTAGGTTAAAACAAAATAAGTTTACTCTAATTTGAAGGAAATTTTCTATTCATTTAAATGATTGCGGTGCCATGTTTTATTACAAAATATTCATAAAATTCAGGAAGTACAAATTACGTTCACATTACTAATGCATAATAACTCTGGAAGAAAAAAGAGAAATTGTAGTTTTGTTATTTATGTTAAAAAAAACAAAAATAAAAATTAATTGAAATAGGAGTTCCAAAAATTTATTTTAATTTGTTCGTTGAGTTTTGGTGTGGCATTTAATTATACGTTCTGTATGTACATAAGTTCTGGGCGGAGAAAATGTTAATTAATTTATACATTAAATTATTTCCGTAAAACAGCAACATAAACAGCATATAAATTTAAATAAATAGTTAATTGTGGAATCTATTTAAAATTCAGTAACAACAAACAGTTAATTTAGATTTATTAACATCAGGACATCGATTCGACAAAGTTTTTATTCTTTTCGATTATACATAATTCTATGCGCTTGTTAATTGTGCATGTAAAACAGAAATTATAATAAGTAAATTAACAATGGGCGAAATATTTACTAAAACTAAATATTTTACTTTCTGAATTTTGTTTGTGTAAACTGTAAAGTAAAATAAATTTGTTAATACTAATATATATAGGCTATGTTAGGTTAGGGTTATTGCAAGTATAGACCACTTTTAGCACGTTTTTACAGTACCTCTTGTAAGTGTAAATATGACTTTTAGTGACATCGTTTCGTCGAATGTCAATCCGCTACGGCTCACAACTCTAAAAATTGAAGTCGATTTGTTATAGTTCATCGACAAATGAATTAATAGACGCTCTTTAATGGCGAGAAAAAACAAAAGAAAATGAATTAATCTAGAACGAAATACAGATTGGGCCGCACGTGAATATTGGCTTCTGTAAAAGATTGTATATCATATATTGTAATTGAAATAATAATAATAAAGTAGTTTTGTGTATCTTCAAGTGGCATTTTGTATCATCAGTAGGAAATATGTTTACACTCTGTTTAATATTTTATCTCAATTGACATGACAATCTCTTTTTGTGCGAAATAATGGCAGGACTTGATGTGTTTCCTTTTCTTGAACATTGCCATTTTTGAGATAATTGCAATTTGCAACTATTTAGACTATTTTTAAATGCAATATAACCACCCGGCTTCAGATTCATATCAACATATGCCAGAGAAAAACACTTCACATTTTACTCCCCAGTCGATCTTGAACCTGGGATCTTCTGCTCGGTATTAGTCGGTATACTAATATAGAAAACAAATAATTACTAATATATAAGAAATAAAAACTTTGACAATATGTAATAATGTATTAAATTCAAAGAAAAAACTCTTACAACAACAACGAATTCCCTCTATAATCATTTAACAACAAAAAAGAAGAAATTCTTATACATTTAACATTTGTCACATGTTTCCTGGTGTGACAGAATACTTAGGCCTATGACATACTATGACATGATACTTGAAACTTATAAATACAGATTTTAAGTTTTCAACAAGAAATCCGAAAATAAAGAAAATACAAACTTTGACGGAAAATTCACCGATGACGATGGTCTATAAGTAACACTTTCTCTGTATATATACAACCAAAACAATCAATATAATATGAAGATAGACATTTTATTTTTACACATCAAAAAAAAAAAAAATCTATACAGGAAAGGCGAAATATTTCATAAATAATATTTCACACATTTGTTAGTATCTATAGCTATACATACATATATACACACACTTCACAGTACATCCATATAACAAAGTGTTTAGTTGTTTAACAGAAGAAAAAAAAATGGAATTTACGTAATACCGACAAAATATACTTCGCAACGGAATCGGTGAGGCGCACAAATAACTCCTACGCCTCGCCACCTCAACCCAAATTTGAAATGTGTCAAAGGATGCTTAACAATAAAATGTATATTAAAAGGAGAGCCAAAGAAATTTTTTTTTTCGATTAACCAGTTTGATTGGATTTATGGAATATGGTTAATAGGGTGGAGTTGTTTTAAAATGTTGTAAAGAATATATTCGATGATTTTAATTAAACACAAAAATAAAGATAAGTTATTGTAATTTGTATTGCATATTCTTATTATTATTGCTGGGGTCACGTGCGAAATTGACAATGCTACTTCAGTCAGTTTGCTTTATTTAATGTTTTACCATCAAAATAACTTTCTATATTCCGGTTAGACATAAGTTGTAACTTGTAAGACAGTGGTATCAAAATCGTGCTCGAATGCCATATTTTTGTACGTCCAATACGGTGTGACACTATTTAAAATGGCACTTTGAATTTTATAGGGTCATAGAGTCGACGGTTATTTTCTTACATTGGAAATTCTTTTTTTTTGGCATCGAATTAAGATTTTCACTCTACACAAATAATGTATTAAAACCTACTTCCGATTTGAAAATATATATCAGCAACGGATATAAATGTAAAATTTGCATATCAAAAATGAGGTTACCAATTTGGAGAAAATTGAAATAAAAGTCATCATTGAAAGCACATCAAAAGTTCGTCTTTACGTATACCAAAATAGTAAATACTGTACTGTACATACATATAACTTCATTATACATATATGTATATATACATATATATAAATACACGTACAATTATGTTTGGAAGGACTTTTGACAAATGGTGAATAATTTCTAAAGATTTAATAGAATATTCTGGAAGTGGCAGTCATTAATAAAACGAAAGACCGAGAAACCAGAAATTTCCTATACAGACGACCAAATCTACGTTTTAAGCATAAATCTAGAAAATGTTCCGTAACTGTTTCGTATATTTCGTATATGTAGAAATTGAAATACACATAACAAATTTACCACATGCTTCAACCCAAGATTAAATATTTGGTGAACTTTGTGGTGCATACCACAAATGCATTATTTTTGGATTTAATCAATCTGATTGAATTGAATTGGATTAAATTCTGTATGGGTTAAATGTATGGTATAGTATAGGCATAGACTATAGATGTATGTAGGCACCTATAAAACATTAACATACATATATATGTACAGTACATACATACATACATACGTGATTATATGTAAAATGTAACAGAAAGGAACACCCCCGAATATTTATATTTAATTTGTTCGGAACATTTAGCAAAGTTTAATATAGAAGACTCTGCTGTAAAATACTAAATTTTCGGCATATTGAATTATTTGCGATGATGTATGTTCTGTACGTGTTTTCCAATATATGCAGACGATCGATCAATCAAATGAATTTTAATTTTGAAATATTACAAAAAAAACGCCGATTTGTTTATGGGATTTTGATGTGAAAATTTGTACTAACAAAAAATTGTTAGAAAATGGTTAAAGAGCACCACACTATGTATACTGTAGGTTAGCAAAAATATGTATGTATGTACAAAAAAATGTTGTGTGGAGAAAAATAAATTAAACTATAACTGTGTCGTCACTTTAATAAAAATGTTCATGAATATTTTCACAAGACTTTTAAATTAGTTTTTCGGCTTCAGTCTCACGTTGAACTTCATTTTATTAACTTTAATTACTGTTTTTTTTTTTACTTTAATTTGGATAGCATCTAGATTTTTAAAAGCAAAAAATTTCTCTATGTACCTAAATAAGTATACCAAACGGTCAGTAAAAGCGATCACCATAATCCATAACCTGTGGTTAAGTTTGAGTTGTGGTTTGTATTTTATGACTTCCCAAAAGTGAGCATGAGAGACAAGTTTTTATTTGTCCAGCTTAGACGTAAATTATCCAACATTTTTAAGTTTGTCGTAATGTAAAGTACCGTCCTAGAGTTTATTAACAATATGACAATTTTTTAGTTAAATCACCCATCATAAAACTTAAACTAACAATTAAACTAATAGCTAGATATATTGAAAGTGTAAGTATGTACATATATACATTATATACTTATATATAACCATATCCGTTGAACATAAATTTCCATTGACGTCAAGTAACTAAATTATTTTTAATAAAATTCTTTGGCCCACACTAAGGTGTAATAAAGGCAATAAAAAGGTCTGTAGAATTCTTCAAATACTTGTAACATCGATAAAAAAATGCGGTATGTCTTACCCTTATCCAAAAATCCTGTACGAATAATTTTCTATATACATAAAAAAAAAAAGTTTTTTTTTTCGAGTTTTATACCAAAATCCACAATATTAAAGGCTCCTGCTGTTTAATTGGTATATACTCAGTCCATATGATTTTTACCTATAAAATATTTTCCAAAGAATGTAAGGTTATGATGGTCCTTGGAAATCATAAAAAAGATTATCTTGAAAATTGAAGGAATCTCATTGATGAGCATCAATAGATATATTTTTATACAACTCTAGGTATATAGATCATCAATATTAGCATAAAAGTATGCAAAAGGACTTACCTACTATATTTGCCCCATGAAGCCAAAACACTTCACTATGAGAATTCTTATGATTCTCATTAGTTTATTAGCCTTTTTTATTAAAATATTCTTTTGTGTAAAACTCTGTTTGTCCTATACACCTAGGGTGGCCAGAATGTCTAGTTTTATTTGGTCAGATCTGGTTTTGTTCTTAATTTTTTTTTTTTTTTGTTCACGTTTTTCTTTGACCTCTTATTGTTTTTGCAACTTTTTTTTTGTAAATAATTTTGTGGCAACCCTATCTAAATCCGAAAATGGACGGCTTTGTTATATGACTTTTGCCATTTAAATTAATATTTTACACAAACTATAAATAGATATTTGTATATACATATAAACATATATAGTATGTATGTATGTGCTAGTTTTGTTCAGTACGGTGACATGGAAATATTTTTCCGTATAAAACATCTGTTCTTGCTGCTGTTTTTATTAAATACGACGACAAAAGTGCAAATGCAAATTTAACTCGTCGCCAATAAATAATTTCTATTTCTTTTGTTGGAAAATGTTCGGTTCCCTCTCGTTTGAAATTTTCTTTTGACAATACATTTACAGACATTTACACAATACAAAAAAAAAAAAATACCCCATAAAGAATATAGTTTGGTTTATTGCAAATAAATAAAAACTTGGATATCCTTCCTTCCTTCAACATCCTTCCTTCCTTTTGCCAATTGAGATTTCTATAAATGAAGTAAATTATCGTTTAATCTGCAAAGGGTTTTGAAGATTTGCCAATGATATATTATGTGTTAAGCGAACGAAAGATATTATAAACAAAAAACGATGAGATCCATAGAATATTTTCCACTCACCGTATGTATGAGTGACGTATTTATTTAGAGTGTTTTTTTTTATACCCCGTATTAGTGTAGTTTCGTACGGAGTCGGTGTCAATATCACCGCAGAAAAAATATTTCATCACTATTGTGAAATTTTTAGTCAAATCATACATGCGGCTGTCCATAATAAGGATTCAGTGTTTGAACAGCTTAAGCTAGAGCGTTGACATTTTGATTTATTAACACTAGGATACACGTAGGTATTCAATATTTGTATTCTATCAAAGTCAATTTTTTTTTCATAATGGCAGCGGATTTTGAGATAGCTATGCTTTAACCGATTCCCTTGAGATTTTTACTATACATACATACATATATTGCTATGCTCAGATTGGAATTGTTGAATTGTTTTCAATTTTTGTTTTAAATTCAAAAATGATGAACCTATATATGCGTATATACACATATTCGTCATTTTGAAGTACTAGAACTAGTTTATAGAAAGGAAATGTCCATATAATAAAATATACTTACAAGTTCCGGCTTTATATGGTTTTACTTAATATTAATTAATACTAATGCAATTGTTTATGTACGCATACAAGTTTTAGAATAGAAAATAGACAGTAAGTTTAAAATGGAATGGAGAATGGATTACTGAAATTATTCGGTAATATTTCAATTTTTAAATAACTAAATGGAAATCTCACTCACACATGCACTGACCTTCAACAGCGCTGCAGTCAATTTATAACACAAAATAAGATCGAATTACATTTCTATAATCTAGTTTCTAGTACTCCTATTCCATTTTGGAAGAAAACAATTTCGTGTATTTTTATACCCGTATGATGTTAATCAAGGGTATTATAACTTTGGACGGAGTTTGTAACGACCCTTAATACTCATCGTAGAAAAAAAATTTGCCTTTGCCTTTCTCGTGCATGTCCGTCCGTCTGTCCGTCTGTCCATCTGTCAGTCTGTCCGTGATCAAGATTCCAGCCAAACGGCTGAAGCTAGAAAGATGAAATTTTGACCGTTTATTAATTAATTCTAGAGTAAGATCTCTATTGTTTTTGGAGCAAATCGGACAAAAAATAGGGGAGGCTGTGGTACAGTGTTCACATAAT
>JANSTT010020006.1:0-10328 GCA_026745375.1 Platyura marginata | reverse complement strand
ATAGAATACCGTATGCGTAAGGAAACTACGTTCAATTCAATTCAATGCGTTAGAATCTAGTACTACAACGATAAATTGAAAGTATCTGCATTTTCTTTAGCTGTTAAGATTAAATATTACGTGTTGGCTGTGTTGGTTTATACCAGGCCAAATAATTCTCATACTTTTCCAAAAGGCTTTTCGGATCACTTCGGTTAAGTGGAGTAATAACAAATAACTACTACTACTACATTATGTTTTGAATAAAAAATAGAAGGATTATTAAGAGAAATGTCTCGTTTAAGAAATTTTGTTTTTCCAGATATACCGCCTGATTTAAGGTAAATATTTTAGATAGAATTTTTTAGTTTTAAGGGCCCATAACGAAATTACTATAAATCTGATTTGTTTTAACAATAAGTTTTGTTCATTTTTCTCATTGCCTCCTCTATGCTATTTAACTGTAAAATTCTATTCCTTCCTCCAGCTGAGATCAGAGAGGGGATATCTTTACTGTTCAGTTACTATTTTGGCCTATTTATCACGTTGGGGTTCATCTTGATATCTGAAACGGCCGCTCTATGCAACTAGCACTTATTTGCCTAAGCAACTCATACTCCATCGTCGTTCAATTTATCATCTTTCTATCTAACATTTTATCTAGTTGTACATAAAATCTTCGACATTTGGTAATTTAAATTATTTTTCAGTGACATCCTCTTTCAAGATGACAAACAAATGGTGGTCGTTGGTGTTTTGGGTAAATCATCCAATAGAGATTGCAATAAAATGGCCGGATTTAATTTGTTCAATTTCTATCCATCACTGAACGACACAAAACCGATAGATGGCAAAATAACATTTTACTTTGAAGAGTGTGGAAATATTCTCTATCTTCATTTTGAGACAACATTCGATTCCTACATAATGCAGCAATTTGTTGAACAAACAATGAACAGTAATTTGGATGGCGAAAATTTTATTTCGGTAAACAGCATTGCTCGTACGAAATTTGCCAAAATACTTTTATTTGCTACACAAATATGTCATATAATTATTATGGTGGAACCAAGTAATACATTTGATTCGGCGTATTTGCCATTGTTTAAGGCTTTAAAAACGATTAGGTATAATTTGGTTTGTTTAATTTTATTCCAAAGTTTCTAATTAATTCCTTCAATAGAGAGAAATACGTTTTAAAATTCCTACCAAAGCTGCTAAAGAACTCAAATGCTGGTACGTTTATGGGTAAAGAAGGACGTTTATGTTCACCGCGATTTATATTTTTCTTTGAAAAATATTTAGTAGAATATGGTAAGTATTGTAAGAATAGGGTGAATGCAAAGGTAAAAATTACAACAATCGCCAAGGTTCATTTCTTAGATTGACCTAACCGGTCGGATCAAGTTTAGAGATTGCTAAAATTAGACATTACCTCTAAAACCTAACAATTTTATATTACCATGGGTAAATTTTTTTCACATACAAGTTCAGGTGTGCCATACAACTCAAGCACTTTTCTACCTTCTACCTCTACGTTCATGGTTGGGGTTAGAAAATTTGTGAGTATAGATGTAGGATCTGCTTTGCTTAGAGAACGAAAAGGGATAACTCAATCACGGAACTAAATTACTAAATGTACGCCAGTTCAAAAGACCGTAAAACAAATGACCAAAAATATATATATTTATTGGAGCACCAATCTACAGTAATGAGAGATCCATATTAAATTAAAAACAATTTTTCAAATTGCAGAGGACGTAGATGGCCTACAAAAACTGGAATTCGATATTGAAGATCGAATATATAAAATGTTAAGAAATGAATTTATAATCACAAATAATAGGCAAGTATTACTGGGATGTTCCAATTTTTGTTTATTTAATTATCACATTTTCAGTTCAATATCATTATTTTCAATACCACGCAACAAACGATTTGTTTACATTAACACCGATCAAGATATACGATCTGATCCTCTATTGGATTCAATTGAATATCTTGTAAAATCAATTGAAAAAGCTTCCTGCAAAGATAAAAGTGATGATGAATTGGATGATATACGACCGTTTAAAGTAAGAAAATATATAATTTGTATGGTAGTTCTAATTTTGGAAAATTACATTTTTTAAAATCAAAAAAGGGATTTGCAAAACCACTTATCCATTACACTGATCAGACAACTGTGCCGAAAAAAACGGAACGTTCATTTATGAATCTACTAACTGATCATGTTAATGAGGCATTAGATGAAGGATTTGATGATAGTGTTGCTAAATTTAAGGGGAAAAGTCACTTTGTTGTAAGTCAAAATTAAATCTTAAGTCAAATGAAAGGTTTCAATTTTTGTTTGTTTGTTTGTTACCAGATACCAAGTACTAAAGTGTGGTTTGAAACATTCAAGATCATTCATAAAATATTTATAGAAAATCCCGATAATCCTAATTTTGAAGCAAATGATATCGATTATGTAAGAGTTTGATTTGAATTAATTTTAAGATTTTGGTTATGAACGAATATTTTTGGTTGTTGTAGAAAACATATTTGGAAAATTTTCATAAAACCATGGACATTGACGAAAGGTTTGAGAAATAATTTTAAATTTTTAGCTTTTTGTCTATTTGGATGATCTTAATTGTGTTTATAGATTTTTCAATGAATGCTGTGAGTATGGACTAGAGTTGGCTGTTGATAACTACAAAGATATTTTACCGCACCATTATAGTAGTGAATTTCATGAGCAAAGGGTAATTTCGTTAATTTTTATACTGTTATTGAGAATTTCTCATTAAAAATTTCTATTCATCAGATATTCCAAAGCTATGATGTTCTGGCACGATACGCAAGAATACCGAACATTGATACGTACGAAACGAAACTTCGTACATGTTGTGAGGAAATTTGGCAAAATGGTCGACAGCAATGTGAAAATTTAAGTCTTCGTGGAAATCCGTGTGTGTTGGCAAAACACAATGATACCGATCCAAGTGAGCATTCCAGTAATGTTGTTTATATATCAACCTGCAATTGTGGCCGGACTCAAGGACGCAGAGAAGATCCATATACCATACGTCAAGCAAATTATGATTTTTTTCAATTGCTGGCAGGTAGCTGTACAGCATGTAATAAATTGGAAAAAATTAGTTTTGCCATTTTTGAACCGTCAACAAATGATTTTAAGTAAGAGAGAGATGGCGAGAAGACTGCTATATTTTGAAATAGTTATTAATTGTAATTATTTACCCAAAAAAGGGCAGCCGAATTTGATAAGATCACAGTGTCATCGTTAGATAATAATTCAAGTGTCAATTCGTTTATATCGCAACCATCACCACCGGTAACAGCTACACAAAGTTCACAAGCAAGTCTTAGTTTGGGCACTATAGACGATGAGGAGGAGAATAACATACAAACGGCATATGATATCAGCGATGATGAATCAGTCAATGAGATTGTGATAAAAGTCGGTGAAAAACAAGAAAAATCTGATAAAGGAGTACTTCGACAGCCATCAACGACCGAATACCTACCGGGCATGGTCCATACATTAAGTCCAACAGGTTTGTTGCATGTAAATACAATTTAATTGTGAATTAAATGATTTCCAACGAAATATTTCAGGGCTTTTACCACAATTTCCAAGCTGGTCATTGGTCTGTATAGGTCCCAGTTCGGTGTATAGTCATAATACTGGTTTGCCGGAACATGTTCAAAGTGGATTTCTATCTGGTGCTAACTATCTACTGCCATGGGACGTACATGTTAGATTGGAACATGCCGCCTCATGGGCTGCATCGTATGAGAAAACTCGCAGTCGCAAAAAACCACAACATGTTCAAACAGATCAGACAACTGGCCAAGTATTTATATTGAAAATATTTATTGGATGCGAATATGAATGTCCAAGAGGACATCGTTTTATTATGAACACACCCGATAAAGTACTGCGTGGCGGATCAGGTATATGAGAGATTCTTTTCTGTGTTCTATAAAATGAATTTTTTTTTGTTCATAGGAATAGTCCGGGACAGTGGCAGCAAAGTTGTGTTCAATGATATGCCACTTTATTTTCCGTGTCCGTGCCGAAGTACCGGTCCAAAAGTGGCTCAATTAATGCGAGTTCATATTGTAACACCAAAAGCCCCTGTGAATGTAATTTTGGATCCGAAAGTATTATAAACATTTTTTCCTTTAAAGATAATACAGACAATTACAGATCATAATTTACAGATACGTCCGGGTGGTAAAAATAATTATGTTTTTATAACTGGACTAGTTGAACCGCCTAAATTAAGTCAAAGTGCTTATTGGATACTTCGATTACCATACATCTATCAAGGTGATGAAGGTCCTATATTGCCTCCAGCCGAACTGACCGCTGCAACAGCTATGATGCATGGCTGTTTATTAGCTGGAATGTATGGAATTTCTGAAACAATTTCTTCGTGATATTAAGGTAGGTATATCATGAAATTATTGTAGACTTATTTGACAAACAATGAATTTTTATGTTGCAAATAATTTACGTTCTCTTTTTCATTAATTCTGTGGCTGTTTATCTCATAGTAGTAGTAGTAGAAGTGATCCGAAAAGCCCTTTGGAAAAGTATGAGAATTATTTGGCCTGGTATAAACCAACAGAGCCAGCACGTAATATTTAATCTTAACAGCTAAAGAAAATGCAGATACTTTCAAACAGTTCATGTAAAAACATACAACTTAGGTATCGGTTTGACATAATCTTCACAAGTCTATTTGTAAATCTTCAATGACACCAACTGGCAAGCGTCAGTGTCAGTCACCAATCAAAAAACAATTTTTTTTTTCTTTTTTATTTTATTATAAAAAATCACCAACACCGCCGGTGAAAACCCAGACCCCTGTATGAAGACATCTTCAAACTTTTTTTTTTTTTTTTTTTTTTTTTAAATTATTCACAAAAATAAACAAAATAATTTCCTTCAAGGAAGCTTTTAGATGAGGGCTTTCTATACACTACATCACCCATCCTCCATAACAGACTTCAAAAATAAAGGTAAAATACAACTTTAAAACCGATAAACTACAAAACCGGTGTTTTAACGAGCAAGGATATACATAAGAACTCTATTAGGCAATATAGAAATATAAGGCAATATAGAAATATAAGAATCATTTAGCAGATGCAGCCAAGAGTTTACTCTCTGCATCTACTCTATCTTTATCAGCCAAATGCCTAAGAATTCTTTCATGATCATTTCTGATCTTAAAATCATAAATCCCTTTAATCGTTGCGCCCATTATTGCCTTCTTTTCATTATTCAGATCCCTTCCCAACTCTCTTATCTTGTCGACTAAATTAGAAAGAAACCTATCATACTCGCTTACCCTGTACGGATTAGCAGTAATAGGTATGACTTCCGACACAACAGTTTCCTCAATTGGAAAGGGGTTTTCATCCCTAACAGAAACCTTGACTTTGTTTGCCTTTACCACCTTAGCATAGGATTTATCCTTCTTAAAAAGCCTGTCCACTGTCCTAATTGGGTCCTTAAAAATGGTTGTTTTTTTACGAGCAGTACTTACAGGAAATTCCTTCTCATAGTCTCCCAAGAGTTGGAACCTATTTCCCTCAGTTTGCTCCTTAACCTTCTTCCTGGCCTCCAAAAAAGACTTAGACTCAATGACCATGACCTTTTTAATCAAGATATACTTCTCTCTTGATGGACAATTACGACTATCCGCTCTATGAGATTGTTTACAGTTCACACACAAAGATTCCTCCTTACGACGACTTTCATGATTGTATTTTGTGCACTGCACACAAACCATTTGCTTTTGTTTACATTGGACAGCCCTGTGTCCATACCTTCTACACTTGAAACATTGCATCGGAAAGAGAAAATAGAACTTAACCTTAATCTTTGAGTAAACAAAATTAAGTGAATCAGGTACAGTGTTTCCACTAAAAACTACTTTAACTCTATTTGACTTTACTTTAGATTTGTCACCCCCCCTACCAACACTCCATGTCATCAACCTATGAACCGATTTTACTCTGACATCCCAGTTTTTCAAGGTTATATCTCTGAGAATCTCATCTTCTGACATATCAGTGTTGATATTGAAGAGAATACCTACTTTAAAAATATACTTAAAAGGAACAAATGTTTCAAAGTTATCACTTTTTAAATCTAGTTTTGCTAATGCATTTGCATTTAAATAATTATTAAATTTAACTTTACACTGGTACCGGCTCACTTTCCAAACTCCCAAAATTCCCTTTACTCTGCGTAGATCCAAAACCCTGCCCACATTGAGCTCATTAATACAAATACCAGATTCTTTTAACTACAAATTATGCATCCAAGGCAAAAAAAATTATCGATTTTAACACAAAATGTAAAAAGGCAAACTCTTTCCACCAGGCTTTCAACCGGAAGTGGTTTTTCTCATATTTGATATTTTGATGTTATTGTTGATTTTGAGAATTTTTTTTTTTCAATTTATTACTTTAGGTCAGGGTACACTCTTCCATACAATAATTGTTCTATCATTAAATTTCGTTTATAAATTGTTGCAACAAGAATCACAGAAAGACGTTTGTGCTCACAAATTGTCGACAATAATTAACGACAATTCTTTGACTGAGTGTGCTATTAAAACATTCGCATCGGTAAACGAGAATTCTCATTTTGCGACATGCGTGCTCATTTTTCTGATCACTTATATACATATATGAAAAGTTTGTGAAAAATAACCCGATGCGAATATGAAAATAAATAATCTTACATAATGTACATAAATAATTAAACAGAAACTAAAACAATATTTATAAAATTTTTATTATAAATAACCAAATTATAAACTATATGAATGTATGCAATAATATTATAATAAAATGATAATTTTAATATTTAAAAATACTCTCCGCCATTTTGGGTGATACCTGATTTATATCAGTAGTGATACTGAATGGATGGATCTGTAAGGCTCATTGTAACACAGCACCCGCACGCAACACCTATAACATATAAAATGTTTTTTTTTTAATCAATCGATTCTACTATCATCAATAACACACGTATGATGTCAGAATTCCAATAACCACTTTATAGTTGTGATTTATACCCATGAAAAACAATTAGCTGTTTAGTTTAGAGCTGATAAGAGACAGAAGTTTTTAATTAGTTTTACGTGATTTTTCTTGTTGTAATCTTTCGTATACAAATGCAAATTAATTTATTTGTGAATTTTTTTCGATTAATTTTTATTGTGGTTAATTAAAAGCTGTTTGTTTCCAATATTAACACAGTGCGCAACATTTTCTTACCTGATTTTTTTTTTTTTTTTGGTCGCAATTCGGTTGTTTATTAATTAGCTTCGTCCATACCTCATTTCTATAGATATATGACAATTAATTTTATTTTGGATTTTATTTTGCACTGATTATATAAAAAGCACAATAGGCTGGATCGTTTTCAATAATTTTGGATTTTAATACAAAATGTAATTGTAGAAGTGTTATGAAACTAGTTTTTTTTTTCAGAACAAGACTCATTTGTCTTAAGCTTGCAGAATACCCACTTTTGATTGATTTGATTTTTTTTCATATTTTATATTGATATTTTGTAAGAAAATTGAAAAAAATGTCTCTGTCGCATACATTTTACTTTAAAATACATGAAAATAATAATACATCGCATATAAAAACACTTTAAGGGTTGAGTTTAGAGAACTTTTTGGCTGCATAAAGAAGGCAATTTTTGGGAGAAAAAACAAAATGTTTTTCCATAATAAATCAGTTTTAAATTAGATATTGTGACTTTTATTCCAATATTTCGTTTTATTTTTATATCGATCCAGTCTAATGTCAATATTATATAAACGAAAACATAGAAATGTTTGTTAGTGATTCTTCTTTTGTTGGTTTTTTTATTTAATTTTGCCCAATATTTATCCAAATAAATTTTTTATTAAAGTATTAATTTAATGACAATAAAAACTAAATTTGAATGCATACAAATAATTTTTTATATTTTTAATGGTAGAATTGAAACAATTTTTATATACAACTTTTACAAATTAATTAAAAAAAAAATTTTTATTATTGGACGGAATGCTAAATTACATTTTTGTTTTTTTTTTTTTTTAATTAAGTTAAGTACACTTTTGAACAGTATTTTCATTAAATAATTAAATTCCATTCAACTTATTATTCTTATAGAAGCATTTTAATACCTAATTGGTAAATTTGACAGTTTTTCTTTCCTTTCTTCATTTTATCTATTTACAATATATAATGCTTCTTAGTAATAATATAGCTCAATGGATCAATCAATTGGTGTTATCGATTATATGCTAGCTATAATTTTATTTAGTACCTACCTAGGATAGTAACTAAACAAATTATTGATAGAGATTTTTTTTTGTGAATTAAAAATACTTTCCAATTATGTGTGTGGATCAAACAAAAAAAGATTCGTTGAATTTTTGCTAAGAGCAGCTTATATTTATCATTTTGATAAAAAACGAAAAATTGCACAAAATTATCTGGGCGTATTGAAAAACAATTTCGGTTTTTCAAAATTTGATATGACAAAAAATACTTGAAAAATGAAATCCACAATAATATTAAAAATAACAAAATCCGTCAAGATCACCAGAAATAAGACTTTTTAGCATGTTAGAGGCTCGTTTTAAACATCTCAACCTCAGTGTGCCATATCGAATTATTTGGGCTTCATTATTTCATTTTATTAGACAAAAAAAGAGAACCACCACAAATTGAACTAAAAAATTCCAAATAGAAAGGGAAAGAGGGCAATGTTGGTGCAGTCGTGTTGTCGTGTGAATTATATAATTTTACTGTACGTTTTATAAACGATCGAAATGGTCATGGGGGTCAATAATTTGTTTACATTACTTATTTTATTTTGGACATGCGAATACAATTAATACACAAAATAATATTTTAATAACTAAAACAATACATGTAGGAAGAAGAATACTTCTAATAATAACACTTTATTAAAACTATGTATGTATAGTATATAAGAAGAATAACATAATGATTATTTAAAACAAATAATGATAATTAATAAAAGCAACTAAAATAGTGATGTACAAAATCAAATTTACTTTGAACTAATTTGAATATCGCTGCTTTGGAAGAAAACTGGCACAACTCAAAAAAATGGTTGAAACGTAATCTAAATATTGTGTATTTTTTTGTGGAGAAGTGTCACAAAGATAAGTTAGACATTTTGCCGCAAGAATTCAATTATGTCAGATTTGTATTTTCATTTATTAATGAAATAATAAACAATTCATTTTTACTTAAAATACAATTTTTTTGAATTGTGTCGATTTTCTTCCAAGGCAGCGATTAATACGAGTATAATGTAGGGTATGTATATGAAATGGTGATTGATTTTAAGCCTATTAGATTTGTATACATATTTTTTGTTTTATTTATAACACATCCCAAAAATTATGGGAGATAAATAAGCACAAACTGGTTTTTTTGAGCTGCCTAATATTTTTAATTTTTTTTAAAATGGACATTGCAAAACATTTTAGAAAACTCTTCTAAACATCTCTAAAACACAATAATTAAATTATCATACAAATGTGAATAAAAATAAAGTAATCGATAGAGAAATTAAAAAAAAAACGTCATAAAATTCCAATACTGAGTAGCTAACCTACCGAGCGGTTTTTTATAAAAATTAATTTTAAAAATGGATGCCTTCATCATTCTTAAGAATTAACATTTTCATTACAATTCATAATAAACGTAAAGAATTTCTTACGTCTATTAATTATATTATTATATGACATCTGATAATAAGTAGTCTCAAGAAAATCCGGGATATTGCCATTGAATTACAGTAGCGACATTAATGATATTGGAATTTGACTAATAACAAACAAACAAACTTTTTAATTTTATGTTTATATTTAAACGTTCCAGTAGAATCGCCCTAACAATAGTTCGGGACAAGAAAATTTATCGTAATGTGCGTATAACAAGGCAAATATACAAACGTCCCCCGCCCCAGGAAATATGTTAAATGAGCGTTATGGTTCTTATTTATTTTCACTGTTATTGTCGGTAGGTGATGTTTAAATAATATCGATCATTATGTTTCGAGCATTATATCAAATATATTTATACTTACGTATCCCCTTTGTCTTGTAAAAATTCATATCATTCGTATTACAAGACTGCGCCTGTAAGAACCACTGGCGAAGCGTGAGAAGAATTATTGATCCCATTATCATGAGACTATTTATACCCGTATGATGTTAATCAAAGGGTATTATAACTTTGGTACGGAGTTTGTAACGCCCATTAATACTCATCGT
>JANSTT010020005.1:0-10329 GCA_026745375.1 Platyura marginata | reverse complement strand
AGAATAGAAAATGTTGTTATGGCTTGTACTTACGGTAGCAATATTGTTGTTAACATTACCGGAATAGCCCTGATTGTCTATTTTAGGTATAGGAGAGATGTTGTTAAAATCGTTTTCAATAATTTAATTTCAATTTCAATACATTACGTTTCTATATAGTTATATATATATATGTATATGTTCAATAGGTTATTGATCAAAGACGATTGCTAGAACGCTCCTTTTCCGTTTCCGCTCTAAATTGTAATGTGAAATGAATAATGAATATCAATGCTTTTGACGTATAACACAACATATAACAAAATACCTTGGATATTATTTGCTTATCGGCAATCCAGTATCCAGTGGAGCGTTTGATAGGTTTTGGGATTAGATATGTATATGTAGACTGTTCTGTTTATATTGTGTATATATAGAGTATCTATAGTTAGTATCTATTTGTCATTTACCAACTAAATTAGTCGATTCCCTGAGCCTTGAATGAGTATCGTTTGACAACTCTTATTAATCCTCTGAGTTCATTTAAACACGAATAATAGATAGATTTCTTTAATTTTTAACATGTACGTAATATAGACCTGCTTAAAAATAATTTGATACGTATGAAAAATCGTGAAAACTAGGGAAAAACGTAAAAAAAAATTCTACTATTCCTTCATTTGATTCCATTTACAGTTATGCTACATGACTAAACTGCACTCCTCACTACTTTTTCGGGAACCATAAGAACGAATAAGTGAAGTGATTTTTTTTTATTTAATTATTTTACGTTTCGGAAGTATACTTAACTCTTTTTGGAGCGAATATTTGGAGAATTTGTTTCTGATTTAAAATTAAGTAAAAATAGCCGGTGGACTGGACACGGATAAGTATATAATCGTCCTATAGTACTGCATATACATATGTATATCAATATAGTTTCTTAATATTATTATGGGGCAAGGAAAATTTGAAGAATTATTGTATTTACGTTTTTTTGCCGAAATTGTCAATAAAGTAGGGAAAGGCCGTTTACTAGCAGTCAAATTCTGGTTGCATAATGAGATATAATGACAGATGGAGTATTGCGGTACAAAACTGAATAATTCTGACATAATCCAAAAGTTAACAACAACTCCGCTCGCCCAAAACCAAAACGCCGCTACAATATTCTATTCTAATTGTAAATAATTCGATAGACCAATCGGAAATCATAAAAAGACATTTGGAAAGATAAGATTAAATATGTCGATGGCTTATATACAAAACCCGCTAACTAATTTTGATCGATTTTTTTTGCATATAATTGATGTTTATGCAACCCTGTACCTATGGTGAAATTATCACAAAAAGTTTGTTTTAAAAATTTCGTTTTTTTTGCAATGTTTGACCATCCGCTAACTCAATACGTTAAATACGAAACAACTTTAGCTTTTACTGTCTCCTGAAAAGTACATAAAAACCAGTAAAGTACTTGTTTATTATTTATAACTTTGTACGTGTCTATTTTGTCTGTACAATAGATTAACAAAGGGTAAATCGAATACAAATGAATAAAAATCCTAGAAATGACATAAAATTGATTGCAGCGCTATAACGGTATTTCGTGGAACTTTTTAGTCTATGAATGAAATTTTCATTTTTTTATTCTCTACCATTTTTGTTATATTCATTTTTTCCGTAATCTAAATACTTTTCGAGTAAATGATTAAAAACCCTAGAAATTCAATAAAATTGATTGCAGCGCCATAACGCTAGGTCGTACAACTTTTTGGTCTATAAAAGAAATATTCATTTTTGTATTCTCTATAATTGTTGTCATATTCATTTTTTCTACATTTTAACTGCCTAACTGAGTAAATGAATGGTTTATATAAAAATTAGGTAAACACTATACCACAATCTCCCCTATTTTTTGTCCGATTTGCTTCAAAAACAATAGGGATCTTACTCTAGGACTAGATAATAAAAAATAAACTGTCAAAATTTCAGCTTTCTAACTTCACCCATTTGGCCGGATCACGGACAGATGGACGAAAGGACGGACGGACGGACATGCATTGTTAGACTTAGAATTTCACGAGAAATACAATGGTTGTTCTACGGTGAGTATTAAGGGACGTTACAAACTCCGTACCAAAGTTATAATACCCTTGATTAACATCATACGTGTATAATGAGTTAGCAAGTATTGTATATAAGCCATTGATGTATTTAAATGAAAACTATCCACATATACTACATTGGTATATGACTTAATGACTAAAAAGTAACAACTGAAAGTATAGTACGACGACCAAAAACGTATACTCAAAATAAATCATAAAAAAACGTACACATCGATTGTTGGTGAAGAAACTCGGGGAAAATTGGCTGCTACCGTCAAATTAAATATGCACAATATGATCTGAGCCATTTTCCAATATAAAATACCGTTGGTAGTATCAATGTAACATATTACACATTTATATATATATATATATATATGTATGTATATATGTACTTGTATATAGTGAATATATAGAATTTATGAATAATGTATATCACGAATTCCTGTTCAATAAATTGTGAACATACAAACTTTCTCTTGGCTGTTTTTTTTTTTTTTTTTAGTTTAATTTCCTAAACGGTTTCCCAAGTGTCAACTGTGAGAAAAACACGCCAACAAGTTTTCCCGTTTTTTTTTTCCTTCTCTTCTTGGCTCCTTGTAACTGAATCTTAAATATATATTTTTTTTTTTCGTTTGTACGGTTGTTTGGCCAACCGTAGACATATTTTTTTCCCCGTTCATTTTGTAGGCGTCAGAAAACTTGAAAGTTAAAAACCGAATACATGTCAGGATTCCCTAAGGATTTTAACCGATCGTATATTACCGAAGCTGAACACATTTTTCTTTAAACAGTATTCAACACGTACGAAAAAGTTAAGTTTGTTCTATGGAAAATTGTTTTAGATTAACAAAAATTTTGGTTTTTTTTTGTTGTTTTTTTATAAACTTTTGGTTTTTGCCCATAAATACGATATTCTATACATATATCTATGTATAAATATAGCTAGCGAGGAGGGATCCAATTTTCCTCCCTTAAAACAATACATCAATTGTATAAAAAGGTATTATAGACTATAAGTACATAGGTATAACACCTATACATATATATATATATATATGTCGTATAATATGTATAAATATGTATATGAACCCGGTGTGCCCATAATGGAATGAATTTAAATTCACCAACCCAATAATACCGCCAGCTAATGTAGGACCATTTGTATGAAAATGTCCTTTCATAGATTCCAACTTTGCTAATGATGTGAAGTCATTAATTAGACCTGTCAGAATTGTAATGTACCTTTCATGAACTTTATACTTTATAAATGTACAACCGACAATGTTAAATCTAATAATTTATCATATTTGGTGTGGGTTTAGCTGTGTCTGCAGATGGCGTTCAAATATTTTAAAGTGTTCTCCGCATTTATTAGAGATACATACATAAATTAATAACTAATGAAAAATGCACTCTGTGCAGATAATACTGGATGTGTGCAATTTTGCGGTTTATATTCTCTGAGAGAGTAACATTTTTTAAACTCACAATTTTTTTTTTTCAATTTCATTATATATCAAGATTCCGGCCAAACGGCTAAAGCTAGAAAGCTAAAATTTTAACAGTTTATTATGTAGTCCTAGAGTAAGATCCCTATTGTTTTTAGAGCAATTCGGACAAAAAATAGGGGAGACTGTGGTATAGTGTTCACCTAAGTTTTATATAAACCATTTACTCGAAAGGTAGTCGAAATGTAGATAAAATGAATATAACAACAATTATAGAGAATACAAAAATGAAGATTTCTTTCTTAGACCAAAAAGTTGTACAACCTAGCGTTATGATGCTGCAATCAATTTTATTAAATTTCAAGGGATTTAATCATTTACTCGAAAAGTATTTAGATTACAGAAAAAATGAATATGACAAAAATGATAGAGAATGAAAAAATGAAGATTTCATACATAGACTAAAAAGTTCCACAAAATACCGTTATGGTGCTGCAATCAATTTTATGTCATTTCTAGGGTTTTTATTTATTTATATTCAATTTACCCAATTATATTTATCGTACAGACAAAATAGACACGTACAAAGTTGTAAATAATAAACAAGTACTCATACGGGTATATTATAATCGTCGTAGCGAATTTTTCCTTCTTTACTGGTTTTTCCTCCCTCTAGAAATTATGGACGATCGTAAAATGGTAAAAATTAAGTTTAGTTCAATTGCATTTTTATGATATAGCGATATGGGTGTGAGTCCCCGCTATATTTTGTTGGATAAATCGATCGAATATAATTATTCACAATAATTACAACATGAAAATAGTTTTTTCCAAAATGGTGCTAGAAATCAAGATGGTGTTCACAAATAGAAGTTCTTTTTTTTTCTCGGCCATTTTTCGATCGATTCGTACGTAATTTGAACTATGACACATTAAATTTCAATTTCTACGATTTTTCCATCGGCTATGATTTTGTGCCGAAATTTACCTCATATATTGTAATTTCAAATCCCAAAAATCATTTTATTTAACCTAACCGATCAGGCGGCACCAGACCCATTCAGCAATTCCAACATTTTTATTAAATTATTTATTATTTCATTTGTCCAATAAATAACAAAAATAAATGAAACCTTTATCATAGAATTATCTTTGGCAAAGCATAATATTTTTGTATCTTAGAAAAACAAACAAATCTGAACGTTTTGTGCGAAGCATAAAAGCTTATTATACATTTATTCAATTTCTTTAGCAACCGGAAAATCGAATGGTGTTGAGCTCTCATTGTAATAATAACTACTATATATGTATTGTATGTATGTATGTATGAGAGTGTATGGATGGTGTATGAATATTAAATTCACAAACATGTTTTTTTTTTGCCTGTGTTTTTGATTAATGGTCTGAAATATTCATTTATAATATGAAATGCTATTAATGGGAAGTAAGCTCTATCTGCTAGATTTTTCTATATATTTTTTTTTTTGCGGATGTAAGTGATATGTGTAACAGACATTACCATATTCAACGTAAAATTTGGAAATGGAAATTAAATTATTTATCTTCCACAAATGGTAGGTATGTACACTAGGGTAGACCGTAGTAGTATGAAATTAAAAAAAGTATATAGTTTTTCAAAATCCACATAGTAAGAAAAATTTCTGGAAGTATACTGAGTATTTTGTGAAAAATGGAATTTTCCGTTCTCTTACCAAAATCTTGCGCAAATTCCAACATCACAAAAGGAGCGTATTTTTGATAATATTTAGAAAAATAGATGTAACTTCCGTCCCCGATTAACTTTGTTAGAGAAAATTGTGGAAGAAGTTATTACCTTTAAAATATGATGCAAGATTTTGGTAAGAGAACGGAAAATTCCATTTTTCACAAAATACTCAGTAGGTACACTTCCAGAAATTTTTCTGACTATGTGGATTCTGTTTTCCCGGATCGATCTACCCTAATGTACACTGTACTTATATAAAATATGTATGTGGAAGCTTTCATTTCAGATTGCATTGGCAAGCTAGAGCGGACATTTTGTGATTTCTTTATGTTTTAAACAATAAATGCATAATAATACACCACCTTTTTTCGACGCACCTAAAACCCGGTAAACGGACAAAATCACCCCTGACAATTTTTTTTAAGACATTATCCCCCACCCTTTAAAATCTCACCTGATAAAATATAATAGAAAAGAAGGGTGTTTTTGGAAGGTCCCGCAGGGACGTAGATTTTTTGTGTAGGCGAAGATTTTTGTTAAAAAAATTTATTTCAGGGGGTATTTTGTCCGATTAAAAAAAATTATTAGGGAGGATTTAAATTTGATACTACTTCTTGACACCTCCATCTCAACCTGTAGAAATAGATATAACACGTAGTAAATATATAGTATACTCTCGATTATATTTACCAATTAAATGTCAGGGCTTGCTTTGTTTTGGTAAAAAAAAGAAAGGAGTTTGGAAGTTCATTTATATTTAATAACAATTTATCATCTTTTAATCCAACTAAGGTTGTACACTACGCAGCCAGTAAAACTCACCAGTCTCCGGCGATCTGGACAAAATCCTGTCCTCACTGAAAACTTTTTATAAGACGGACAAAATCTCCCCTGCACAAAATCTCCGCTGACAGAATTATCCTTCTCCAGGAAGGATTTCATCATGGGGGTGATTTTGTCATCTTTATAGAAAATTATCAGGAGGGATTTTGTCCGCTTTAAAAAAAAATATTATGGTGATCCTAGAACCGAGCTGGTCAGTAGACATAGACATGTGAATTAAATATGGAAACAGATCTATAAATACTATAGGATCATGGTTATAGAGAGAGAGAGAGAGAGAGAGAGAGAGAGAGAGAGAGAGAGAAAACAATAAACAATATTGGTTAATTGATATACCGAGACGGTCCTGGATTTCCATATGTATTTTATACTGTCGCGTATATGTGTTCGTTGTAAATATAACTGAGAGTAAATTGTATCAAAATCCGCTTGGTGTCAATATAACTTAGCGAAAAATTGGTTCGTTAAGTATAATTTCAAATTATCATACAAAATTTTTGGGGTAAATATACCCGAGAGTAAATATACATAATTAAGTATAAATATAATCGAGAGTCAACTGTACATAAATAAGTAAATTATCTATGAGTAAAGATCAAAATCAAATCATGTTATCAACGTAAAGAAAAAACATTTCTTATACCTAAGGATATTTTCTATATAACCAATCGTAGCACCTTAGGTATGTAGTACATATATATCCATATTTCCTGTTAGTTATCGCATAAACTTTTTGCTGTGTTAAATATTTCCTAATCTCACCAAATTTATGAACTAAAGTGAAAATCAATTTTCTCAAAAAAAAAAGTAAAAAGAAAATATTCTCGCGACACACCAATCAATAACATTCTCGAAGAATATCCTAAACCACTTTGCCTTCATTTAAAATCGCAAGACGATAGGCATATCAGTTTTTAACAAACATATAAGATGAATCGTGTCAGATTTACACCATTTTCGAAAACCTCAGACTTTTCCGTCATGGAAAATTATATGTTCGCTTAAGTTGTGGGATAATATTATTCTGGAATGGGTTTTATGCCAGCGAACCGTTTAAGTGGGAATGTTGTCGAAAGCGATGCTACGGAATACGGAAAAAGGGAATTCCACCCTTGCATAATATTAAATAACGTAAAATGCTGGGCATGAGAATATACGGAAAGGAAACTAAGTGAGATAACAAGTGAAGGAAATAGCTTAACCAATACACAGTGCATTTGTAGAATATTGTGTAATGCTCTTAGTTGAAATCGAATAATGGTTTTGATTTAGAGATGGCATGAATTGTTTGTTCAGGAAGAGTTGAAAATATTAAATGTTAAGTTTGTGATTGATTTGCTTGTTGATAAAATTTAAATCACAAATTGAGAGACCATAGAGAACAATAGAATGTAACAAAATGGCGCTATTCACCTTTTTAGAACAATTTTATGCAATTAGTAACGAAAAAATTCAGGAGAAACGCACTTACTTGAAGAGAATAAAGTAACCTCATTTTGAGACATTAATGGCCGTAGAGATAGCACCAATTTGTGGATGTTCTATATTTCAGAGTCTAGTGGGAAATCATTCTTATCTACTTGCTTATCAAACGGCCAGCCGAACTTTTATACAACAAGCTTTTATGGGCAATAAGTTTACAGTTCCACGACAATTCCCCGAAAACATAATTCCCAGAAAGCACAATTCCCCGAAAACATAATTCCTCGAAAACACAATTCCCCAAAAATACAATTCCCCAAAAATACAATTTCCCGAAACTACAATTCCCCGAAAACACAATTCCCCGAAAACATAATTCCATGAAAATACAATTCACCAAACACACAATTCCCCGGAAACACAATTCCCCGAAAACACAATTCCCCGAAAACATAATTCCCCGAAAACACAATTCCCCGAAAACATAATTCCCCGAAAACACAATTCCCAAAAAATACAATTCCCCAAAAATACGATTCCCCGAAAATACAATTCCCCGAAAACACAATTCCCCGAAAACATAATTCCCCGAAAATACAATTCCCCAAAAACACAATTCCCCGAAAACACAATTCCCGAAAACACAATTCCCCGAAAAAATTTTTTTTCGAAAACGGTCGCCGACTTGGATAAGGTTAAAAATGGCGGCGATGGTCATTTTCGGGGAATTGTCTTGCTATCATAGTTGACTTATACTAACCAGGACTACCAGGAAGTATTAGAGAGTGAGAAAAATCTCATTGACCATTAAGATATCAGAAAGTCTGTAAAGCTTTTCAGAACTTTTAAATGAATACTGCCACAAAATGGCGGAATTCCTTCATTTTTGCTTTATTGCTTTAGGGATCCTAAGGAACATTTTTGTTAGCGAATCAAATTAATTTTAATAAGACGAAAAAAACAAAAACAAAATAATAATCGAAAAATTGTTTTCCATATTGTCTGACAATGAGCCATTTTTACACATTGCAAAGCGAGAAAAAGCATTGAACCTGTAAATAAAATATGTGCCAATCTTGGCAAAACATGTCGCCAGCACAATTTCGCAAAGTCCCTCTTATTCTCTATACATATACCTCTACAAATCGTACATACATATATGTATGTACTGTAAATGTACATATACATATACGTATCAGATACATATACGTATTGCCACTAATTTATTAAAGAAAAACAAATGCCAAAACTTTTCAAAAGAAAAACTTTCAATACCCAACCAAAGAAAACTTAAACGATGCCCGTGTTTACCCTTTTTCTGATGTTACCTTACCTTATATTTTCTCACCCTTATTCTATATTCATTGATAGTAGCCGCCAGCCGTTTGGTTTCATGAGGGAGACATTTTCCTACGAATAAGTTTTCCATGAAACCAGACGTTTCGCCAATAAATTGTTAACTTGAGTTGACATTATACTATGGGTTTGAGGATACTTCTTCTTCTATTCGAAAGCATAGCGAACAGAGCGAAGGGAGAGAAAAAAAAGGGAAAAAATTATATCGTCACATTGATACACATTTTCTTGTTAACCCTATTTTATTGTACATAACTGTATACATATGGATAGGTATATAAGTAGTGGTTATACACATACATACATATATGTACAATAAGTATAAGTATAAAGGAATATATTACACAAATAGAAAAAGGAAAATGATTTTCATGAATTCAAAATATTAAGCTCAATTTTCTAGGTAAATAAGTATGAGATCATGTCTCTTCTATTATAAACTACATAATATTCTATGCTCGGTTGCATTCGGATGCGCCTACTTGACTTGATTTCACATTAGAGATTGTTGGAAAAGAAGCAAACTGCATGGCAAAAAAGAAAAAAAAAAGAAAAAAAAAAAGAAAAAAAAACCAGAAAATAGAAAATTAAAATCCGTACAAGAGTTGAGTTGAGAAAATTATATTTAAACATGGCAACGATGAACAAACGTAAAATAATTTACGAATGATAAGTTTGCTGAAAAATTGTGAAAATTTTATTGTTTCAGTCAGTCAGGGACTCTCATAAATATGCATTGTTGTGGATAAAAATTGTTGGGAAAATATTTTTTAGTATATAAGTACATTATATATCTATGTACTGTACATATATGTGTGTATGTATGATGAAATGGATGCATACAAAATAATTAATTTAACCTCAAAAATATTTTTTTTTTGGTTTTAACATAGGAAATAATTTTGAAATAAAAGAAATTGGATGGATCAATTCGTGGAGTTGTTTATTTTATTTTCGCATGGAATTTTAATTTTTTTTTTGGGTATTTTAATCAAAATTAAAAAAAAAAAATTCAAGTCGATTTTTCAAAAAAAAAAAATCTTATTTTTCATCTCCAAAATTTTTTGTTTTCATTTTGAACAAATTACTAATTAAATTAAAAAAAACGTTGGGTCGACTAAAAAATTCGTAACTTTTAAACCAAGTGTCAAGCAATGTTGAGGCTATGACCAAATTGTAGGTAAATGATAGACCTTCAAAATAAAATATTTTTAAAAAATCTCTTATTTTTAGCAGATTTTTTTAATTTTTTTTTTTAAATTAAGTATTTGTTCAATACTCTATGAGATTACAATCTAGTCACCTCTGGACTAATAAGCAATTTTGTTCTGTTTTAACCCTTTGAGACCTGGCGGCATCATATGTTCCCATTGACTTTCTGTATGCATTTCACGCATTTATTTAAATTTTCCACCACAATTATAATTTTTCTATTTTTTCTTAA
>JANSTT010020004.1:0-10332 GCA_026745375.1 Platyura marginata | reverse complement strand
TTTGCAACTGTCGTTATTTCCAGTCCATATTTTCAGAAAATATTAGCATTTAAAAATAAAGAATAATGGTATTCATAGATTTCTCAAATATCAATCCTAACAAGTAGGAGAAATTGGTGAATTTCGACTTTTTCATACAAAATATGCCTTACACTTATTTTTTTTCACACCACTGTATGAAAATGTACCACTACATAGACGATATATTGAACTATCATTGGAAATGTCCACAATTGATATTAATTTCTAAAAAGGATAAATAAATAATAATTAAATTCAAAATAGCCTCAATGAAATTTATTAGACTATTTTTAGTTATAATAAAGCAAAATCAATTTAAAATTAAACTTTATACTAAAGAATTACCCCATTAAGTATAAAAGATAAATTTGCCGTTTTTTTTTTAATTCTACTAAAAATCCTTTTTGTCTAAAATTTATTACGAAGTCGTCTATAACCTTTGGTCACATTATTGCAACGAGTAGGTACCAATAAAACTAAGCTATAAAAATAAACTCAATGGCAGAGCGTGTTTTTTTTCCTTTATCCAACTGTCGTATAAGGCTACATGGTCAAATACTTTTTTTTTATATGAAAATATTATAGCAACTTAAACAAAGCACTAAAATACATGTTCACGATGCTTAAATATGAAATTAAATTTAATTGATTTCAATGTCCAGAAATATAACTGATCGTAAAAATATTTATTCAAATTCTTAATTATGAGTTTATTTCCATTTTATGGCATAATGTCAGAATAACAATATTTAATTTAATTAAGAAAATAATTATTCAAAGGAAACAGTTTATCACATTTTATCTGCAAAGTATTCGTTTTCACGCCATTTACTTATATATATCCAAAATGCGTCTCATATTGTTCTCATGACAAATTTCATTGTGATAAACCTGACAAATTGTCTACAATTTTCTACCCTAATTTAGTTTCATGCCTCATTTCCTTAGCAGCACAATGTTCCTGCGTATATAACATTTTTACAACAATTTTTTTTTTTTGCTGCTTCTTCTTCTTCTTCGTCTCATCTTTTGAAAATTTTGAACCTTTTTTTTTCTTTATCCTATCAAAAGGATACAAAAAAGGATCTATACGAATAGTCTTGATGAACGAACTATCTAAAGAAATGTGGCATAGATCTTATCGAATTTCAGCTCAGATAAAAGTCATTTTCTCTGAATTTAGTTTTATGTGGATTGGGTTCAGTTTAATTCCATATAATAAATTCAAAAGATTCCCGGAGAGGACACATTTTAAAATAATTATTTTAATTAAATTTCGTCAACGCCATAGAACGTTATTATAATTCATTATATACGCTCAATGAATAATAAAACGATTGCGGTTATAAAGAAAACTTTGAATAAGTTAATAGGCAGGGCACCGGGAGGAGGTAGTGGTTAATAATCACTGTAATTTTGTCATAGCTAAAATTCACATAGAAAAACTTGAACTGCCAAAAGTTGCAAATATTATTACAAATTAACCTTTCGTTAAACCAAATCTGTATGGTGGGCTAATACACTTCAAGTATATTTTGAAGGAGTCTAGGATTAATTTAATTTACCACCAGCTGTGACACAAAATTTGCATTAAATAGCGTGAATTGTTGAAAAAAAAAAATAAAATAAAATAAATTTTTTTTTTTTGGCAAATGAAAAATTATATTAATTACAAATGTCAGAGTTACCACACAAGAGGAAGAAAAAAAAGTTATGTTAAAATTTAATTATAGAAAATGTCCATTAAGTGTTGAAATATTGTTGGAGTTGACACAAGAAATTAAGAATTGGTAATTTTAATATTTTATAGTGTACATGCTCTGCCCTAGTGCCAATTCAGTGGGTCTGTCACGTATCACCAATCTGGAATTTTCTTCAAACAAATTCGTCGTATCCATATTGTCTATCACAAATTTGATGCTAACCATTCTTTGTCGATTTGCCGGTTAACTATTGAGTTACTGCCATATTGACAAATTTGTTATAATGCGCCATTTTTTTTTGTGTCAAGTGAGAATTTTTATAGAGACAAAATTATAAATAAAAATTGTAATTACAATTTTAATAAATTTTCATTTCAACAAACTTAACAACCCGAAATATTTTTTCAATTAAAATAAAATAAATAAACAATTGACATGAAAAATGATATTTGACAGATAACAATGAGAAATATAGTCGGTAAAGTACAGATATTTTCAGTTCAATACCGTTTTTAATAGTGGTGAATGACGATACGAAATGTTAACAAATTTCTGTAGCAGATTTGTTAAAATGACATATTTGTGAGATGGCAAAGTTGTGTTAGGTGATAGATCCACAAACTATACAAATGATTGCCATTGGAGCAAAGAAAATTAATTGCCCTAACAAAGCTGCTGGATTGGCTGCTATTAAATTAAATAATGGGGATGAACAAAAGAATGAGCAAATCTTAGCTTTTTTTACTATTGAACAGAAGTCAGAAGTCATCCCCTCTCACCTGTCATTTACTGTCATATATAATTCTGTCATTTTGAAATCAGAGAATATAAAACACAGCTACCAATTTTACCACTGAGATATAAAAGACAGCACTGTATGACGTATTCGTCTTAGATTTTCTTTTTCATACGTTTTTGGATAATTTTTTTTTTTAATTTACTTTGAAACATGAAGATGTGGGTGTGCAGCGTCTTTTAAGTTTTATAGCATTTCATTTATGTAGTACCTACTTATGAATATTAAAAAAAAAGAAAAAAAATGATGAAAATATATTTGTTTCGTTGTAAACGTAAGTGAATACTTTGTCAAGAGTATACAACTGAACAGCTTAAGATTTTCTCCTAAAAACATGTTGATAACAAATGAAATGTTCGAAAAATCTCATATAATGATTCATATATCTCCTTTTTGGAAAAGTGATTGATGTACTTGCGCTTACAAATCTCTTTGAATATCGATCACGCGCTGACAATATATACACTTTTAATGTTATTTTACGTAATTTTACCTCTAGTACCAAATGTTGTATTACTTTACATTCCACTTCATAATGTATGCTTACATAATACTTTAGAAATGGAATTCTTAAATGACATGGCAGGTAGCACATTATACTGATTGTAATAGAAATTTATAAATCTTCTAACATACTGAAGCTCCTGTGTGAGGTACATAGGAGTACAATAATACTCAACTAAGTGTAAGAAACACTTTAATACAAAAGCTTTTTGGTGGTTCTTCAACTAGAGAGTGAGATGATAGTCATTGTATATATATTATGTATTATATATGTATATGTATGTATATAATGTTGTATACACGGTATTCTTGTTTTATATGTTACTAACTTGTAATTAAACTTGATTGAAATTGCTACAGTAAAAGTTAAATTGACTTAGTCACCGTGAAAAAAGACTTTGAGAAAAGTAGGTAAGTACATAAATTGAAATTTTCAAAACTGCGTAGAATATAGATTATCATTATATACATACTCTACCCATATAGTACATACACTGAAGTACCTAAATAAATAATAAACATTAATTATTCATATGGAAACAAGATACCTACCAACCAGATACCCATATTTTATACCTAAATTTAGTCATACATACATGTAGATATGTACATATATATACTTACACACAAACACATACAAGTTCAAAATACTCATTTTAATAAATAAATATTTTTCTTACAAATAGAATGTTAACACTTCAACAGTTTTTATTTTGTCAGTCTCAACAGTCTCGAACCACTGACGAAAAAAAAAATATAAAAATGGTGGCAAAAATTCTATTGTACCTATACATAATATTTTGGAGTAATTTAGTTTCAGAAACTTTGCCTGGAGCCACTTTAAATTGATTGCCCTCAAAATGTGTTATTGATTGAATAATAATTATTCAACCAAAAAAAATGATTTTTTCCACTATTGAAATATAAAAAAAAAAAAAAAACAAAACACCATGAAATATGCAATTTTCAAAATAATATTGAAAAATTTAAATAAACCAAAAAAAACGCACGAATCACTCACATGCAACACAGTAAAACCACTGAACCATTAACTATTTACACTACACAATAGTAAACTAATTGAAACAGAATAGTTGACACAAAGTGATGGTTAACCACCGGAAACTAAGTAAAGAGCGCTATAGGAAAATGGTTTTCCGTATTTTCAATATAATTGTAGTAGCATGAAAATATATATATATATATAAAAAAAATAGTACATAGTAGGTAATTGATTCAATTGAAATGTTATCCAAGCATATTTTAATTGACGAAATTTCTGCAATGTTTGCCAGCGCAAAAGAATGACAATAAACAGCGCTATATTTTGCTATCCATCCTATCCTATCCTATCTATAATAATTTATTTATTTTGACAGTGTATTTATAATTATTTTGAGAATAATTTTCGAATTTGAAAAATAAACTCACCGACACGAGGTAGCGAAGCAAGCAAAAAATGTTCACAAATCTTAAATGGCGGAACAATTTAATGAATGTAATTTGAAAGTTAAGCTACAAAAATTAAAAATTTCAACAAAAGCATGCAAGTGGATAGGCTTTACGGTAGGTGTGTCACAATCAGGATTTCTACAGTAACAAATGATCGATAAAATACCGAATTTGTTACTGGTAACAAATGTAAATGTTACACGACGAAAATCAAGTTGCATTTGCTACATGTATTTGTTACCAAAATTTGTACTTATTTTTTAATTTAATAGTTACAAATGCTGAATATGGTCGTGTCTCTATCTGTCATATTGAATTGGACGGTATCGTATTAGTTTGCTACAATTGTTACATTTGTTCTATTTATTACCAGTTTGTTACCATTTAGTAACAACTGTAACAAATGTAACAAATTCGAAAAAAGTGTTACATTAACAACCCTTGTCACAATAAACGGAACGGTACGTCCAGAGTTGGCAAAAATTAAAATTGAACGGAATGGAACGGAACACATAACCTCAATTTGGCTATTAAAACTGTGTAGTGATGCGTTTTATTCGATTTGAAAAAATAATCACTGAAAATAAATGTTGCTTTATTATTTTGATATTGTCGGAACGGAACGTTGTCATTGTGACTATAGATGGTAAATAATTTAATATAAAAAAAATGGCGAATTCGGACTTTCACAATGCTATAACATTCACCATATAGATTCAAGAATATTCTGAATAAATATTTACTAAATCAAAAAATGTTTATTATTCGCATAAAATCACATGAAATTGATCGTATCGCCTATAAAACGATGTAGAATTTGTTGCTCTAATACAAAATTCCATATTGCTTCCACAACCACATATTTCCACTTAAAATATCACGACAAAATCATTGATACAGTTTTTTTTTCCGTCTGCGACTCGCATATATTAAGGGCGTTACAAACAGGGGATCAAAACCGTAATGTTGTTATTTGTTTGGGTAGCTTTTTGATGGGGCCTGTGTAGAAATAAATGAAATAAATAAATAAATTTGAATTTTATTTGGTTATTGTTCGTACAATTTTTGGTTATTATTTATTGAATTACAGTGCTTCGTTCCATCCTTGAACGAACATCTTCGGTCACCGAAAATCTATCCGCACATCGTTTATAGACAGCATAATGTAAAATTATAGTCTAAATAAAACCAAAACTATGGAATATTGATCCGTCACGCTATTATTCTCCATTATAGAAGGTTGTTGGTTAGGGTTGAGTGCACTTTTGTACATAAGTACACAGATATCTTACTAGATATAGAATAGAAAGCTTTAAGCACAATTTTACCGACCAATATTAACTTACCAAGTCAATTCAAGTAAAGTCAAAAGAGTATTACAATAATATTCAATTAATTTTGAAATGGACATTCCTCTACCTTATCTTCGTACCAATAAAACCAAAAAGGAATGTTTTGATATTTATATTTACATTTCTCTGCTGTGCTATGGTGTGTTCGGTATAATAACATTCCTCTTAACATAATGCATGACTTGATATCTGTGATAGGTACGCTATGAAATAAGTACCTACCTACCTTCTATACATATATGTATATAGCCAAGCTTACCTACCTCTTATACACAATATAACATAAGAATACGAAAATGCTTAAATGAAAATATACATATAGAGGAAAATATCTGAACTGTGGAGGAGCAGAAAAAATTGTAGAAATAACCGAAATTTTTGCCGAACACTGAACAAACAAAATAACTGGGGCGTTGAACTAAACTACGGGTTTTTGTATAAATATCTCCCACTTGTGTACGTCTTTGACACACTTTACTGAATAATACTTCTTACAAAAATAATGTTTTCATCTTAACAAAGTTTTGGCAGTCATAAATCAAGCGTCTTCTACATACATTTTCCGTATATTTTTTGGCGTAAAGTAACTTTAATATTTTAGATTCTGTAGCCGTAAATCTAGAGAATAAGTTTTCTGCTTTTATTGATTTTTGCCGGGGTTACATAATTTCAATGTTTTATGAATGTAAAAAAGCTATCTCGTCATGTAATACATCATTAATGCCAAAGTCGTTTTACAAAGAATGTTAGCTTTAAATCTTTGAAATTGGTTTTCGCAAGCCAAACGAGCATTAGTAAAATTGTACATTTAACGCGGTGTATATTTTATTAGTTTAATTTTTTTGGTAGGTAATAATTGTTTACTTTGGAATATTAATTTAACACCTACATATACTTATATAGTACAGGTACACACTTAAAAAAAATTGTTGACATATTTATTTATCCCCTGTCTATTCAAATTAATAAAGGTGATTTTGAAATATTTTGTGGTTGATAAAATGACCAGAAATTATTTAAAACAACAAAAATCGGTCATAAATATTTGTTCGGTTTCGACAACTTTTTTTGTAATTTTGACCAGAAAATTTTTCTCTGTTCAAGTATGGAGTTTTATAAAATTATACAATTTGTTTTTATTGGAACTGCCTATTTGAATTTTGAAGTTCCAAGTTAGAGGCTTACAGTACAATGCACATTTTTTTTTCCATAAGTCCATAAGTTTAGTAAAATTTACACAGAGAAATTTTTTGGAAATAATGATCCAAAATAATAATTAACAAAAAAAAAATTAAAAATAGCCAAAATAGTTTATATAGGTACATATGACAAAATTGTTACTAAAATTAATAAATTTTAAATTGTTTAAATACTTTTGTATTATTGAAAAAATTATTGTTGAAATAACTATAATTTTGGTTAATTTTTAAAGATCTATGATTTATATTAAATTTATTTTTTTTAAATTTTTTTAAACAAGAAAAATTAGTCTAGTACGTAGTATAGTATAGATGGAAGAGATACAATGTTTTCAAAATTACGGATCACCTGAAACCTATTATATTTTTCCTTATCCAGAATATCTTGACAACTTAATTCTTAATTTTAAGTAATCCTACTAAGAAATCTACCAAAAACAAATCTATTTAGGATAGTAAAACATTAAATGATAGGAGTATAAATTACATAAAGAGTAAACGTACCTGAAAATATATGGCCCTAAAGTTATGGGGTACATCCTAAACTCCTCTATTTTATTTTTATCACCAATTTAGGCAAAATCAGTTTAACATTCTTACATTTACTATCCAAAACAAATACAATATTATACCCAGGAATCCCAGTCCCCATTTATTACAAAACAGTCACAGTGTACATGCCTGTGAAATTCCTTTAAATCCAGCAAGCTTGCTTGACTAACGGGCTTTTTACGTTTATCCAACATTGTTTACGGTCATTTGAATTCACCATATTATTATGGGAAATGAAACAGTCGCCCAGTTGTTGGATAAATATTATGAAAACGATCGATATATCAAATCCGGATGTGATGGTACATTCAATGTTCAAATTGGTAACTACATACATATGTATGTATATGTGACTCGGATGGGTATGTCGGGTATGGGTATCTGTGTTGTTTTCAAAATTTCAAAATACTATAGAAAGCTGTGCTATTAATTATGCATAAACGTAAAGTAAAATCTCATGGATACGATAAATTTTAAAATAAACTCATACATAGGTAGGTATGGATGGTACAAACGGGAATTCCATGTACTGGATATTTTAGAGAGAGAGAAGTAAAAAAAAAAAATTGGTTTTCAACCAAATGGACCTATTTATCAGGAGTTTTATTTGTAAACCAGATGGTTGCGCTTAAATTGAAAGTAAAAGATTGTTTACTTGTAAAACATATCAACTTCGAATTTATTGATCGTTTTTCTTTTTTCGGAAAAATTCTATTGGTTGGTAGACATCATTTTTCCAATTTTTCAGTGAGGTATAATATTCATTGAAATATATTACGAAGGTGTTGATGATGGATCGATATTGTGTAAAATGATAATAAATTATGATTTGAGCTGTTTGTAATTCATTGCCTTCTTTATAAAAACGTAGTGGGTAAGCAATTTTTATGTAAAATTTTGTATAGGAAAAAATATTGTAACAAATATGTACCTACGTACTTACCTATCAGACACCATTTTCAAATTTATAGCATTCGCAGAGATTTGAAAAATAAAAATGGATTTTTAATTTTCTTCATACGACTAAAAGGACTTTTTATTTACATAGGCCAAATAATTAATAATTAATAATTAATTATTTTGAGTTAGTTAATGGAAAGCAATTTGTAGGTAATGTCTATATTTCAAAATTTAATTTTGGGTCCACTTCTATTTATTCTGTTTATTAATGACCTAAGTCATAAATGTTAATAACCTACTATAGTAGGTTGTTCTAAAGCATTTGACAAATAGTATCTTTTGTGATTGGTGATTTTTTAAGCGAGCTGTTGAATTGAATTCAAAATAAATTCATCATCCTACGAAATGGGTACCTTCAAGTGGTCTAAGCCGCCGTTTTTATGGACTAATTCGTTCAATACTGGTCACAAGAGGTACTTAATAATGATAAAACTTCATGGTGTTGATAAATTACACTGTAAATTATTTAACTAAAATTTCCATATATTTTTAAATTCATGGACACACTGTACCTACTACATATAAGTACCATTAAACATAATAAAATTAAAAACAAAACAAAATTTTAAAAGAGAAAATTAAATTAACTGAATACTCAAATATCTTAATAAGTAGGGATTTTTACTGATCGGATGAAAAATGGTCAATTTTACCAAATTATCAAAAATGACACTTTTTATACCCGTATGATGATAATCAAGGGTAATATAACTTTGATACGGAGTTTGTAACGCCCCTTAATACTCCTCGTAGAAAAAAAAATTGCAACATCATTGTCTTTCTCGTGAAATTCTAAGTCGAATTATGCATGTCCGTCCGCCTATTCGTGATCAAGATTCCAGCCAAACGGCTAGAGAGTTTATTATGTAGTCATAGAGTAAGATCCCTATTGTTTTTGGAGCAAATCGGACAAAAAATAGGGGAGGCTGTCGTACAGTTTTCACCTAATTTTGATATAAACCATTCATTTACTCGAAAGGTAGTCAAAATATAGAAAAAATTAATATGACAACAATTATAGAGAATACAAAAATTAAGATTTCTTTCATCAAAAAGTTGTACAACCTACCATTATGGCGCTGCAATCAATTTTATTTAATTTCTAGAGTTTTTAATCATTTACTCGAAAAGTATTTAGATTACAGAAAAAATGAATATAACAAAAAGGATAGAGAATAAAAAAATGAAGATTTCATTCATAGACTAAAAAGTTCCACGAAATACCGTTATGGCGCTCCGATCAAGTTTATGTCATTTCTAGGGTTTTTAATCATTTGTATTCAATTTACCCAATTATATTTATTGTACAGACAAAATAATACGCACAAAGTTGTAATAAAATAAACAAATACTCATACGGGTATATTATAATCGGCGTAGCTAATTTTTCCTTCTTTACTGGTTTTTAACAATTTTACTGTAGATTTAACTATAGTAGACTGTTATGAACTGGAGTAACAATTAATATCCGTAATCTTTTAAGCTAAATTGGTTCTACTATTTTTGTATATACACCAAGACCTCGCTTTGCGTCGTTTCGTTTTGCGTTTTTTCGAAGTTGCGTCGCTGCTGAATTTGTACTAATTTTCATTGTGCGTCGTTAGATTTTCGAAGTTGCGTTGTTTTGGGTTCGAGTCTTTAATTTTTTTTTTTTAAATTTTTTTAAATTTACTTTTTTTTCTAAAAGATGGCACGACTTTTGTTTCTAATTGCCATCATGCCATCAAAACTCGGGGATTCCCTTTCTAACTGAAAATCAACGCAATTTTAATACAGTTTTATTTTCACTTTGT
>JANSTT010020003.1:0-10337 GCA_026745375.1 Platyura marginata | reverse complement strand
ACTATCTTTCGAGTAAATGAATGGTTTATATAAAAATTAGGTGAACACTGTACCACAGCCTCCCCTATTTTTTGTCCAATTTACTCCAAAACAATAGGGATTTTATTCTAGGACTACATATAAAACTATCAAAATTTCAGCTTTCTGGTTTCAGCCATTTGGCCGGAATCTTGATTACGGACAGACGGACGGACGCACATGCATATTTCGTTTTAGAATTTTACGACTAAGACAATGGTGTTGAAATTTTTTTTCTACGATGAGTATTAAGGGTCGTTACAAACTCCATACCAAAGTTTTAATACCCTTGATTAACATCATACGGGTATAAATAAAAAATAATCCATACAGTGATAAAAAAATACCAAAAAACTTTAGGAAGACGATCAACTAAAATTTGTATATTCGACATTTAACAGTTGACAATGGTTGCTAGGCCAAATTTGAAATCAGAGAAATAAACGTCCAAGCGGACCAAAGATGATGATAAATAATTTCACTTATTTTAAGAAAGCGGCAATAATAGAGTTGCCAAATTTACATATTCCTTATTTTCTCAATAACTTTAATATCATTTTTATAACATTTTTTTGAAATATTGAATATGTTTTGAAAATTTATATTACAACAGTTAGGGAGTTAAGTATAGAATTTAAGAAATTTAATGATATGTAAGAATTGTTTGACAAGAACCATTGGGATGTTTGAAAGTTTCCAACACTAAATTTGAAGAACAGCAATCTCGTAATGTTTAATTTTTCCAACTTTCAATTCTGTTTCTAGTTTAATAGCAGTCCATATAGACTTGACTGTTATTTTAGCTTAATTTATAATTTTTTCTTGTTTTCACTCGTCATCATCAACATCATAGTAGAGCAGAGTTACTCAAACTATTTTGGTGGCGGAACCCTCAGAAAATTTTCTTAAAATTGGGGAACCCTTTATTTTTGTCAACAATAACTTTTTGTCGCTAAATGGAAGAAAAACTGGCTTTACATAAATAACTGCTTGATATTGTTTCTACTTATCTAATTTACTCTAACTGAGAGGGGTTTTGTCTCAAAACTAACGGTATTCCATCTGTTACTTTTCTTAGAAAATATTTGGAATATTAAAAAAGTAAGATTTTTGTAAGTTGAAACTGATATGAACCTAACGAAGGTTGCAAAATGGTTAGAAGAAAAAATTGGGATGTTTTAACAATGGAGAAAGTGTTTAATATTGTCTGAAATTAAAAAAGGTGCAAGTGTAACAAATTTAGCAATAAATACGGTGTTGCTATAAAAACAAAATGTGTGTTATAAAAACAAAAAAATTAAAAATTCAATCCACTGCCTTTAATACCCTCAGAATCGGGAAGAAAAAGACAGTAAGGGAAACAAACTTTCCAAATATAGAAAAAACATTATATAAGTGGTTTCTAAGGTAGGAAAAAACCCATCAGTGGTAACAAACTTCGCACTCAAGTTATAATAACTTTTGATTATACGGGTATAAAAACCAGTTTTTACAATGAAATTTTTATTTAAAAACATGAACAATTCTAAAAACATGAACACGACTGGTTTTATTTTATTCATGTCTTCGGGCGTCTACTGCATAAATATATATATATATATATTTAGTATAATATTTGGAGGCTTTTACGCGGAACCCCTGAATTTTTTGGCGGAACACACTTTGAGTATCGCTGTAGTAAAGGTATACATTTTTTAATATCTATTGAGTGATCAATTAAAAGCCTATAAAAAAAATCTGTGTTTCTACAGCAATGGGATTTTGGTAATTTATTCATCTTACCTTCGCGTGTCAAACCCCTAAAATTGAATTTCTGATAAACCTTGGTCAACTCCATATTATTCACTTTTTTTTTGGTTCATTTCAAAAATTGTCATTTCTTGATATTCTGATTATACATAATTTTATGAGTCTACATAATTTATGAATTTCCTTCAATGTTACTAAAGACTAAAGGTGATGTTTCTTTTCGTCTTGTATAATGTTGTAGTAATAAAATATGAGATTTTCTATTTACATATAATGGAATTGCTTTGATAGAGTTAATTGGTAAAAAGTTAAAAACTTCGTTTATGCCATCTCCAGAAGAAGAAGAATAAATCAATTAAATAAAAATACAAAATGAACGTGATGTGTAGTATTTATTGTTCAAATATTACACAAAATTATTAACAAAAGCAGCTTGAGAATGTTCAATTAAAAATGTCTTTGAATCATCATTAAGGTATTAACATATTAGAATAATGTACCAAATACAACATGATGGGAATCTATCAGAAATTGTATTATTTATAAACCTATTTCACACAAGTCTTCGTTCCTAATATTGAAGACCATATAAATACACTTCTTAAAGAAAATATTAGCGACGCTTTGAATCGGTCAACTTACCTTTAATTGGTGATCGACTTCGAAGTCTTTCGCGAGATCTATGTTTAGTGCGTCGACTGCTAGATCGTGAACGTGATCGTCGACGAAATTTTTCGCGACTACTACCGCCTGAGTTTGATTTTTCACTGTGTACATCACGTGTGCTAGACCGAGATTTACGATCTTTCGATTGGGATCGAGATTTCGATCGCGATCGTGAAACCGACTTTGACAGTGATCGTGAACTACGACTTGAACTTGATGATGAACTGGACGATGAACTAGACGACCTTGACTTTTTGTTGGAATCCGTTTTTTTAGTATTACCACCTTCTTCGTCCGATCCCCATAAATCATATTTGGACAAATCGGCGTCATCATCGTCATCGTCCTCATCATCATCTTCTTCTTCGTCACTTTCTTTTTTTACATTTTTAACCGATTCAGTCTTCTTTGGTTGTCCATTTTTCGATGCAGGTTTTTCGTCTTTTTTCTTCTTTCGTCGTCCAAATTCATCATATTCATCATCAGATTCGTCTACATGTTCCTTGTATTCAACTACGCCACGATCATTGTAGCCCCCACCATATCCTGCGAGCGTAAGAAAGAAAATGCATTTAGTCAATTGAGGCAATGTTTCATGGAAATTCTATGAAAAATTATACCCGTTCTCTCTTCGACATCCGTAAACTTTGGTGCATTACACATATTGCATGTTTGGCGTCGTGCCCAATTAACATTCGCACATTTGCTGCATTGCCAATCTTCGGCACTAAAGAGACCTCTTGATTTTTCGGCGGCCGCTTTTCCAATTTCCGTTCCCAATTTCTTACGCGAGGAACCTTCTTTGTTGCATCGATTGCAATGCGTACGTCGGGCAAAATTCAAATTTTTACAACTACAAATATGAAAAACCAAAAAAACATTAAAATTATTGTCGCAGTAAAACTCAAGAAAAAACCGCTGATAATCGACTTGATATTTTCCTTACTCAACATCACTGCAAATCCAATCACCTTCTTGTAGCCGGGACACAAATGCCGGTTTTGTTGCGGATAGTTCACCATCTGAACCAGACATATTTTTTAAATTATGTTTTCCTTAAATTTACCTATCGTTCAGGGGTATTTTAGCACATTTTTGATAAAAAATTTCACACTTTTCATAACAAACTTTGTCACAACTCGCTTTAGTCACTTTAGTGCTGTCAATATTTCGAAAGCAATAATTTTTCTATTTTTATGCAATGTGAGATAAATATATGCGATATATTGAAAAGTTAATATAATAGAAAGAGAGAGAAAATTGTGTTGTTTAAAATCGTTGGCAAGAATAGGAAGGGAGAAATGCAAAATATATCATTGAAAGTCCCAGCAGACTGAGAACTTAATAATGAGGCGATGTTAACGTTGAAAAACCTATCAAATGGTAGTATTTTAATTAACATTAAATTAGTACATACTTTTTAATTGCATGAACAATCTCCAACACGCCAAATACTTATTGATGTGCATTAAAAGTATTTATTATAAAACTCACTGAAAAGATTGCCATTATTATCATTATTATTATATTTTTAGAACAATTGGCAATATTTTAAGTTTACTGGGAAGTTAAGATAAAAGTTTACTGGGAACTTGAATTTCACTTCAGTGGAGAAAATCTTGTCCATCAAAAAATAGAAAAATTCCGTCGAAAATGCGAGTATTTTTGTGTGAATAAAAAACAGTTTTACAGCAATAAAAATTACAATTGCAGTATTTAATTTGTACTTTAAAAATAGTTTTTTACGTTTTATTTATTATCAACCATTGTTTACTGCAGACAAATTAAAGAAAATACAAATATCGAAGGTTTTTTGTGAATTGACGCAACATTGGGTAAGTTGGGTGAAAAGACTCTTTTTGCTTTATAGAACAGTGCGAAGGAATTTTTATTGATTTTGTTTTAATAAAAATTATTGCAAATAATAAAGATTGATGACTCAATTTGTTCTCTTTAATTTCAAAGCGATAACATTTTTATTATTTTTATGAATATGAACATTTTGTTGCTATAGTTCCTTCAATAATTTATTTTACATGATCAAAAGCGCTATTACATATTTACATTTTTTACCTTTAAAATATATTAAACGATAATTCAACGATATTTATTGGTTATGATATGCCTATGCAATGTATGTACAATGTACATATGTATGTTGATTATTGAAGGTACACCAATTAAAACAAGCAATATTGTACATGTATTATACATACATTGTACACCCACTTAGATAATACCTAATACCTATATAAAAATAAAGTGACTAATTAATAGTTTTTTTTTTTGGAAAAGATAAGATAGTAGGTAGGTTTAGATCTCTCTTCATGACAAACCTAGATTCGAAGCATTTTCTTGTTCATCTTTCTTTTCAATGAAATTTATTCCAAGTCTAATCTGGTAGTAGTAGTACACTAAACGCTGTTATTCATATACTAAAAGTACACTTATTGCAGTCCAGGAATCACATTGCGTGCGTCATACATGTTAATTATAATGTAATATTAAAATTACTCTCTAATGGATGAGTGAGTATATTTTGATTGACCTTGAGTGACCAATGCAAAATTATTGTAATCAAATGTAAGCAATATAGATTTTTGTTGGTACTTTAATGTTAAGTAAATACTTTCTCAGGTTGGAACTTAAATATAATTCATATATTATATAATGTAATACTTATTTTCATTGTTGTTCTTTCAAAGTTTATAGAATATAGAAGATGTTATAAAAGTCTAACTGCTAGTAGGCATTTATGATTTGGATACAAACAGTATATATACCGGTCAATGTGCCATTATGAATACATTACGATGTTTTCCAGAAAAAAAACTGGCATTTCTTCAATTTGGACAAAATGATTTCTGCTAATACGTTTCTAATCTTTAATTTTTTTTTATCTTATGTAACTATATTTGGCTTCCTTTAGTTCTCTTCTACATATATGTATACATAATCGTTGATAACATATTACATACATTAAGCACACTGGCACGATTATAATATACGTTGTTAATTTTAAATTGCTAAACATTTTTAACGAAATAATTTATTGTAGCTCAATCCAAAGAATATCATTTCTAATTAATCATTTTATGTGTGGTATGTTTAAAAACCCTTTCAAACCGGAAAGCAACTTAATTAAAAAAAATGTGTATTTCTTTTAAGTGTGCGTCAATTCATTACCAAAATAAAATTCACAAAGATAATACAGTTTACTGTTCCAATGTTTCATAGTATAGATAAATTAATTACAAAGTAGTTATCAAAATTAGAAAAAAACTAAATTAAAATTTTCTTTTTTTATATATATCTTTTCAGGCTCACTCGAATATCTCTCACATATATTAAACAACATTCTGCAAAGTTTTAAGTGATTAAAGTACAACGATTTTAATGGGTAAGTATAGTTACCTGTTTTTGTTAACATTTTTTTTCGTTTTTTATTCCAGTCAATAACTAAATATATACCTCTCCGGTTAAGTAAAAAATCATGTCGTGGCAAGGAGGCTATCAAGGTTTACCATTTTTAATTTTATTTTATAATTTAAAAGGGAGTTTACTTAATTATATGCTTGCTCTTGATGCATTTGTATTTTGTTAAATACTTACTACATTTGTATGCATGGCTTTGTTTTAATACATACATACCCGTGGGAACTTTTAAATTTTACAAATATTTTTGTTTTAAAGAAACAATTTACATTTTAAATACATACAGACTCTGTATTACAGAGATCCCTCATTTAGCTTAAAAACATAATATCAATCGAAAATGTATTTGAAAGTATTAAAATTAATAATCGAAACTACATAATACATAGGTATTTATAATTTAAATCCAAAATTGTTTGATATTGATTGTTATATATTTGGAAACTACTTGATCGAGAACATAAATCATTCAAAAACAAAATCATAACTTAGTTGTTACGCTTTGTATCAATCATAGCCTTTTTGGATTGCAGCATCTTTGTTAATTTTTAGTGTTGTTCAGACAAAAGGTGAAATAAGATGAAAATTCAACCTATCACTAATAAACAACAATTACAAAATTCCTTATATTTTTTTTTATAGAAGACCTTTCAAACTTTCACAGTAAGACAGTTTTTGTATTAATATATATAATATTATATAGTATACGTACCTATATAGTATATAGTACACATACCTACCCAAAAACAGAAACATAATAAATATTTCATTGATTTCTCCGTTTCTCCGTTAAGTTAAGTCAGCTTAAATGAATACAATTTTTTCATGCAATTTGTTCACTCGATTGTTATGTTATATTTTCCTTAGCAATTTTATTTTTATCTCTTCATTTTTCATAGGGGGGTTCGCTATTCGGCCCTAATATGATTGAGGGGGGTTCTTCTCCAATATGAATGCTTGGTCAATGTTCCCTATAGTTATTTCAGAGCTTTATGACTGCATGGTATTTAGTAAATTAATTATATTATATGAAAAATCCTTGGTTTCTGATTTTTTTGTGATATCAAATAGTCGAGAAGAACCATAAATGTCTACGATCTATTTCCCCTAAAAACTCTGGCGGATACTATGATAGAACGATATCGTCCAAATGTCAGTGGTTGCCTTTGGAGGAAGAGGTACCGGATTCAACTTCGACTGCGCTGGAATATGAAATGTTTTTAGAACGATTGTTGGCTCCGGTAATAGTTCCTTCTACTATATTAGGCGCTTTTCCTGTGAATGTCTCACTGCCACATATCTCCTATTCTTTTAAAGATAAAAATATTTAACAATACTACATGGTTGAGTTTCAAATTTTGACTAATAAAAACAAAAACATTGTAACTGCACGATTATATTTATTAGAATTATGGTACATTCGTATAAACACACTTGTATAATAAAATGAGTGATAGTTCTATGGTGTAGCAAGTGATATCAAAATGTCGGTGCACAATAACAGCGTGTTCAATCGAATGTACCATTATTATATAAATGTACATATAGCAAATCACTCTACTACATATTACTAGTAAAATAAATACTTGTAGATCCAAATCAACAATACTATGGACAACCTGGCTATCCTCCACCAGGTGCATATCCTCCACCAGGTGGATATCCACCACCGGGCGGATATCCACCACCTCAAGCAGGTTATCCACCACAAGGAGGATATCCACCACAAGGAGGATATCCACCACCAGGAGGATTTGCACAACCTGGTGGTTTTCCACCACAAGGATTTGCACCTGGTTTTGTACCACATATGCCACCTATAGATAATCAAGGTGGTTATGGTGCTGCCGGCTATGATGCTGAAGATCCTGAAGTTAAAGGATTTGATTTTACTGATGAAAGTATTCGAAAAGGATTTATTCGAAAAGTTTACGCGATTTTAATGGTAAAATTAGATCGTTTTCATAACTTGAAAAAATATTGATCGTTAAATTTGTTGTTGTTAAGTGTCAACTTCTGGTCACATTGGGATTTATTGCAACGTTCCTATATCATGAACCAACAAAAATGTGGGTACGAAAACATCCCGAAATGTTTTGGATTGCATTTGCCGTCATGCTTGTCACATTAATATCAATGGCATGTTGTACAAATGTCAGACGTAAATCACCAATGAATTTCATTTTCTTGTCTCTGTTTACGTTGGCCGAATCATTTTTACTGGCAATGGCATCGAGCAGTTTTAATTCAGAAGAAGTACAAGAATGTAATTTTTTTATTTTAGAAATTAATTTAATTATTTTTTTTAAGGTTCTTTTGGCCGTTGGCATAACAGCAGCTGTATGTTTGGGTTTAACACTATTTGCATTCCAAACGAAATGGGACTTTACGGTAATGGGCGGTGTATTATTTGTGGCCGTTCTCATATTGATGCTGTTTGGAATTATTGCCATTTTTGTGCCGGGCAAAACGATGACCTTAATTTATGCTTCTCTGGGGGCTCTTATATTTTCTGTGTATTTAGTATATGACACACAATTGATGATGGGTGGAAAGCATAAATATTCAATTAGTCCTGAGGAGTATATATTTGCAGCATTAAATTTGTATTTGGATATTGTTAATATTTTCATGTATATTTTAACAATTATTGGAGCAACGAGAGATTAAAATAGCGGAGAGAATGTTATTGAGAGTGATAAATTTGTGTATATTTTTGTGTATGAGTATTTTGAAGAAAAAAATAATTAAAATCTAAAAATTAAGGAGGTATTAAGAAGAACATTATATATGTATATTTTGTTGACTGATTCAATGTCTATATACACATAAATAAAATATCCTAAATAGTTTTGCTTTACCAAATATCTGATTATTAAAAAAATCAAACAATACTTAAATCCATTATCCTATTTAAATGTATTTATTATAAAATATTGATTATTATCAATTTAAAAAAAAATGTTTCCAATAATCTATGTGAAAATTTATAGCATTCCAAAGGGAATTTGCCAGCCTTCTAAATTTGATATAATTAATAGTGTTAATTGTACATTTTTGTCTAACTAATCTTAATTTGAAATAACATTTTTTTTAACCATTGGACGTGTACAAAAAATATAAAAAATATAGAATAATCAAAAATAAAAGACAATAAAATGTAAATACCGTAGAAATCAGCATATTAAAAACGATAGATCAAGAATCAATAATGTAATGGACCAAATTATCTATAAAAAAAAAAATACTTGGTTTATGTATACAATAATTGATTTTAATTTAAGGATACACCCAATTCTATTTTTACACGGTATATACGTTCCAGAAAAAAACTGTGTTAAAAAAGGACATGGACAACATAGAAAAATAGGGGATTGGTTCCATATCCTCAACACAAAAAAAAAATAGCAAAAACAAAAAGATGCATACAAAAGTTTAAGAGTTTTTATACTCCACAGTAATACATTTTTTGATTAAATATTGCACAATAAGCTAAGATCTAACTTTTTATATTAACACTAATGTTTGTTGACAAGAGATAGTAAGTATATATAGAAAATTACGGTTAATGGAAATATTTTTCCTTAAATTTTATATCAAACAGCTATTTCGAATAAAATCGTGTAAAAACGGAATTGGATTTAATTTTCTCGACCGCATTATTTACAAACCTTGTAAAAACAGAAATGGGTGTACATATTTTAGAATACGAATACAAAATGAATCCATAATTTATTAACGGAAATGTACAATTCATACTTTAACTTAAAAAATAAACATTTAATAGAAAACCAACGAATGTTCCATTTAATCAGATTTGTTAGTACTTTGTTTTCATTGTTTTTTAAGTATTTTTATTAAATTATTATTTACCTTTGAAAGTAAATGGAACATTTTTTCAATATAAAATTTCCTCAACTCCCCTTATAATTGTAATTTAATAAAAATATTTTAAAAGATGTAAGATTTTCATGCTGTATTTATGCAATTTGTTACTACATTATTAATAAATAAAAGCATACTAAAGGCTACCACTAATTTATTTAAAGTTTTGTTTTTTAACTTAATTAAAACAGTAATTGAGGCACAAATGCCAGCCAACCGGTATAAAGACTTCACAAGTTATAACTTGCATTCCTCCAAGTTATAATTTCCTCACTTAGGTTCAAAGTTCAAAGGGTAAAATAACTTTAGTGCGGAGTTTGTAACGCCCCTTAATCCTTTCAGAACCAAGTCCAATATATACAAATCGATTTTGATAAATTTTTAGAACGAAATTTATCAAAATAGATTTTAAGGGTTACCATCATTGTCTTTATTGTGTCTTTAACCCTTTGCGGACGGCTAATCCAGTTTTCAAGTAAAAGTCTTTTTTTTAAAAATTATTTGTTTATTTATGAAGAAAAAATAAAAACAAAAACAGGTATTCAATTTTTTAATTTAAAATTCATTAATAAAGAGGTGGTCCC
>JANSTT010020002.1:0-10339 GCA_026745375.1 Platyura marginata | reverse complement strand
TAATTATTTTTTTTTTATCTAAAAAAAAGATAATATACTGCAGCCTTTCTAGGCAAAGTAGTCACGAGCCGCCACTGTGTGTTATGATGGATCTTGGCCGTCGTTTCGATCTTCAAAAGTTATGATCGTTTTCCCCTTATTTTTCATACGTTTCTTCTATAAAACCAGTTTAATGATACTGAACGAGTATGGTGTGTAATATAGGCCAATAAAAATAGAACGGATCTAAAAAAATAATTTGTTTTTCGATAACGATATGTTGGCAATGTTGTTATCTTTTTACCAAAATCATATGCAGCCCGAAAACATGGCTCTAACTCTAACAATAATCAATAAAATAATCAATATTAATAAAAACAAGTTAAATTCTCCATAGAAAAATTGTCTTGCAAGGGTAAAACATAAAAATAAATAAATTAAACATACAATTATTTACGTTGATAAAAATTTACTAAATTGAGAAAAATATACCTAAAATTCTCAAAAAGACAGATTTTTTTTATCAACTAATTTATTTACTATTTGAAAACATTTCTATCAATTCTACTTTTTTTACTTTATCTTCTGTCTTATTCTAACCAATGAAAGAAATCACATTCATAACAAGCGTGTATATTCCTATTTCAATACATACAATATTTCTATGGATAGTTTATATACATAATGTTAGTATATAAGAGGTTTGAAAAAATTGCTTAAGAGAGAAAGAGCACATCGAAACATACGATGTGTAAATATAGAAAATAGAGGTGACTTCAGTTCGAAATTTTTGCTGGCGAGGACTCACTCTTAAGTGATTCTTAAAGAAAACGGGTGAAATTGGATACACTTAATTTTTTAATTAAATTTTTGAGCCCCACAATAATAAAATAAACATAAAACAAGTACGGCCTTTGTATTTTCATATTTTTTGACATTACTTAAAAGTGTTTGCAGCGGTACCAACGTAAAAAAAAAATTGTCGATCGTAAGACTAAACTTGGTCTACGATTCCCACGAAAACGCACCTATTATCATACCATAAAATTATTTACATACCTACATACATATGTACATAATATAAACAAAAATTATTCGTTGAACGGATTAATACTGACAGCCATACTGACAAAATTGTATTAACCGCTCGCATAATGCAAGAGAAAAAACACCACACAAAAGTTGAGAAGACAGTTGAACTACACCGATAACACAGATGGCAAAAACAATTGACCGTTTTCTTTGGGCTTGTTTTTCTAGTTTTAAAAAATATCTTATAAAGGAAATATTGTTTACCTTTTTGCTAGCAACTCAATCAAATGTTCTTTTATTTTATTATTATTCATAGTAAAAATAGTAAAAATAATAATAAAAAAACCTTTCTTTATTAATACATTTTTATTTAGACTAAAACAGTCATGTGCTAAAAAATTTGCTCTGAGCGAACCATCTTATACTTTATCTATGATACCTTTTATCATTTACTTATCTGAAAACAATAAAATATCACCATTTAAGATATCCAACGAATCACCAATCATCACAATATGATCAGGTTTCGGGGCAATGGTGCAATATTTCTTTGGTAGAGATTGTAAATCATCAGCAGATCTTGATTTTAATATTTTCTTGGTATTAGATTTGCGTTTTTTCTTTGTATCACAAAACACTCCATCCGGATCGGAATCTTTTAGAGAACTTTGAACATCTTCCGGCAATTCCAACTGTAATGGTTTTTCTGTATGCTGATTAGAAATATGTGCTTTAAGTTTGTCCGTACGATAATTGGTAAACGAACAATGTGGACATTTTAGAATATTTTTCGATATGTGAATTAGGGAATGTCGCTGTAATATAAGAAAACAAATCTCAAAATTTCATCTCAACGGTAGTAACTAAAATGATTCACCTACCTTTAAATTTTTACTTTGACTAAAACGACGACCGCATATTTCACACACAAATGGCAACTCATTTTTATGGGTGGCAATGTGTAGTTTTAAATTTTCTTTCCGTCTAGATGTGTACTGACAATTGGCTACTGTACATTTGAAACTAAATCCCGTATGACTAAGTTGATGGGCTCGTAACGTTTTCAGGTGACTTGTACTGTAGCCACATTCATCGCAAAGTAATTTTTTCTCCGTTGAATGAACAATCATATGACTGTCGAGACCATGTTTCCATTTAAATCCTTTGCCACATACTGGACATACGTGAAGCGTTTCAGTGGAATGTTTTGGTGTATGTAATTTAAGGGCAGCCTTTGTGCCAAATCGAAGATCACAATCATTGCAGAAAAATGGCTTAGAATTATCATGACGAACGAGATGACCACTGAATTTTTCGATGATTTACTAAAAATTTATTGTGTCTAATAATAAATACTTACTTGTATTCCGAAAGTGTTTCAAAATTATTGTCACATAAACAGCATTTTGTGTTGGTTGTTTTGCACGTATTCAGATGCATGAGCATCTCGTACGGTTTGTAGCATTTGAACAAACATCCATGACATGAATTCATTTTACTTTGAGCTGGTTGTGATTTAGTTCTGTAAATAATGGGGACGCAATTCATTGAGATTGAGATATAAAAACGGTTTTTTAATTAGAATTTACTTATATTGATATTCTGTAGATTTCTTCTGTTTATTCTGTACCTGCAACTTCAAATCACTTTTACATTCAACATCAGATTCTTGGTGAGTTGCCTGTTTACCGAACATCAGTACAATATCCTGTAGACTGAGCATTTTACATAAATGTCTAATGTGCTCCTCATGTTCACCGAATATTGTGATATCCTCACAGTACACATAGTCCATGACATCACACAAACATTCCTCACAGGTAAAATTGAAAATTTCTATTTTTAACGGATTGTGAATGGAGAACTGCATATCTTTTTGAAGGAAATATTTATCACCCACAAAATTACTCTGTGGAGCCAGAACACAGAAGTGAGCCCAAACTTGGAAGTCATTACTTAGCTTTAGGGTTATATCACAAAATTGTCCGGATTTACGTTGATCATTGAGTATGCGTAGTATTTTATTTTGCTGAGGTTTTATTTCTTCCATATTTATATCCGAAACATTTGTAGTAGAGTTACTAAGTAGAATGTTATTAAAATTAATTAAATAATGAAAAATTTATCCATTTATTCTTGACATTAGTAATAAAATTGACGTTTGTCGACCTAATAGATGTCGTTGCAAAAAAAGGTTATGTCATTTCTTCAGTTTTTGTTAATATATTTTTTTCTCTGTTTATTACTAAGGTAGGTAATTATGCAAAAAACATATTTTTTTATAATGTCAATGTGTGTGGTCGTTTTAATCTCGGGTCAATCGCGGCAGACCGCTGTGTATCGTCTCTAGACCGCTGACGGTCGCAGGCAGACCGCGTTCTGTGTGGCAGTACCTTAAATCGATAAAAAAGACCGAAATTCACATATTTCTCATATTTACCATTTCGAAACGTCACATAACAAGCAAGAGGGCTAACATTCTCACCAATCGTATTTGGACTGGTGTTTTTAGATTTTACGGATAATATTCTTGATTTGTCGAATAATGAAATAATTAAATTTTCAACAAATAGTTAGTGTTTTTCAACATTAAAAATGTTTTTATTAATGCTAAGATCTTTTATTGGGTGCATTGTATTTGTCAATGTATTCAGCCACGATTTAAAGGGCTTCGATGATTCCATTCTATTTCACCTGAATTGGGTAGGACCAATTGCTTATCAGCGAAGGGTTTGTGCACATATAAATTTCTTGATATAAATAGCGAATTTTTGTCTACCTCTAGGAAGAGTTAATGAAAGAAGATATTCTTACGGTCATGAGTAATCGGGGAGAGAAGTATGAGTGTGCATTACCAAATCTAGAACCAAAAGAAAGTACAGCGGAAAATTTATACACAGGCCCGAGTAAGTTTAAATAATCTTTGATTTATGTTTAGAAGAGTATTAATTTGCTCACTCTTGGAACTAGTTTTCTAAAAAGATCAATAGAGGGACAGTAATTTCGGTTCTGGTTTATTTTTATTTTTCGTTATCGGACCATTTTTAAATAAAAACACACGATTTTCAGATCCATTCGAATTGGTAGCTTCACTATTTAGTGCATCGACATGTTCCTATCGTATTGAAAGTTACTGGACATATGAAGTGTGTCACGGTCATTACATCAAACAATACCATGAGGAACGTGAAGGCAAAACATCCAAGCTGCAAGAATACTATTTGGGAAAATGGAACAAACAAAAAACGGAATCGTATCGTGAACTCCAAGCACAAACAAAACCGGAAGGGCAATCAATGAAATATAAAAAAGTACTAGCCTCAAGTTTGCCATACTTTGAATTGGAAATGACCGATGGAACATTATGTGATTTGATTAATAATAAGCCACGTATCACAAAGGTGTTGTACGTGTGCTATCCCAATGGTAAGAATGAAGTTTTCTCACTGAAGGAAACGTCCACATGTAACTATGAAGTGGTCATATTGACACCGGTTTTGTGTGCTCATCCGGATTTTAAACCACAGGAAACAGTGGCGAGTGTTATCCATTGTATACCGTATGATACGTTCTCGCCAAAAAAACCAAGAAATTTGATGGCAATGGAGGTGGAATCGATGAAAATGCAATATCAGAAGTTGTCGGTAAGTGGGCTTTTATTGCATATTGGCCTAAGTTAGATCGCTGCTAATTATTTTTCGTTTTTGTTTTTATTTCGTTGCTGTTTAAGGATGTGACAAAAAGTTTACAAAATTTGCAAGACATTGCTGTAGTTAGTATAAAGGTTTGTTTTCATTATTGTTCTTTTAGTTGCTATTTGTAAGCTTTAATTTAATTGGCATTTTAAAGTTCTTTTAATTTTGTTGGTATTTTTTTTGCATTTAGAGATTAGAGATTTGAAGTTATATGTACATATAAATATTAAAGGTAATTGTTAATCATTTGATTAGCCAATCAATCGGTATAAGAAAAACTTTTAAATAAAGATTCCTAATTCCTCATTCCGATCCTTCACACTATTCGACTATCGAAGAGCCATTACTAAATAGGCATGAAGCATGATGGTCTATACAAAAAATCTCATAAGAACTCTACAGAGCACTAAATTATCTCAAATGCGATAAAAGGCCTATTATTATTATATCGACTTTCTTATTTGTCCAAATATTCACAGTTCCCAAATATTGGAAGATCAAAGACTTATCGTGTATCTCCAAAATTTAGTATAACAGGATTATTATTATTGCCTAAATTCTGATTATTTTCACTTCCTATTTACTAAATTTTTTCTGACAATTTTCAGGATGGAACAATGAGAATGGAAGTTCTGCAAGCCGATAAACTACGCAGAATTATTGACAACGATGAAGAACCTCCGAAAAAACCTTTAATAGAAATCAAAAAATTAATTGATGATCCATCACCGGTTGTAGCATTTCTTCAAGGAAAAAAATGTCTAACAGGGGTATTTTCCATCTTATCAATTAAGCCATAAAGATATTAGTGATTTCCATTCCAGGGTACAGGTTGGTGGAAATATGAATTTTGCTATGGTCGATACGTTCGTCAATTTCATGTAGACAAAACGGGCGAAATTTCAGTAATGTTAGGATTTTTCGACGAAGAACTGCACCGACAATGGATTCGTGAAAATAAATCGAATCGACCCTATTTACATGGGGCCAAACCGCAATTGACACATTTCTATCAGGGTGGAACGGTTTGTGAGAATACCGGTGAAAAGCGACAAACCGAAGTAAAATTGAAATGTATGGAAAATGTGTCCAGCTCATCGGCTGTTGCACTTTATTTGATGGAACCAAAAACATGTCACTATGTTTTGGGCGTTGAATCACCATTAATTTGTGATATTATTAAAAAAGCCGATAAAGATGGATTGATACCATTGCCAAATAGTGTAACGGATGGAAAGCCTAGTGACAAAACTACCACAGCAACAACGGATGCAAAGGGTGAGGGTGTATTTTTGGGAAATGCCGTTGTAGAAGATTTCGAAGTAAGATTTGAGAATGATTAAAATAAATTTTAGATTTTTTTTTGTTTAAATTGTATTGTTAATTTTGCATCCATTACTTGAGAGCAACAAATGAATTTTTCTCATATGCGTTTCAACAAGATGTAATGTCTAGAAGAGAAAATAGCAAAACATTTAAGTATTTTTGGTGTTTTTGGTGATTCCCGGAAAAGATTTACCTAAAATAAAACATTAGCTATAATGATAATTATTATATATATCATAATTATATCAAGAAGTAACTTTCGGCGACTATTTACAAATATTATTGACATTAACTGAGTTAATATACATATATACTTAATTTTGCTTCAGTAATTTTTTTTAAAAATATCCTTTATACGAAATTGACAATAAGCATAAATTAGTATTTTCGTAAAATATTCAACAAATCTGCATTATCGATACTAATATTTTCAACAATACATATTACTGAAAAACATTACAGATGGCAGCATCAATTAATTGTATCTTATATTTCACGTAAATAGAAAAAACATATTGAAGTATATAAGCAAACTGAAACATTATTACATCGGAGGTGTGTGTCTTCTGTCTGTGATGGCACGAACTGGACATTGATCGCTTTTACCGTGTTTGTATTGCAGATCTGCTCAGTGGCTTCCGTCACACCCAGGTAGATGTTCTGGTATCGCGGGCGTACTCCCGATGCACGGCGACGGGCCGAACGCACGGTTTGAGGACTCCTGTGATCCCAGTTCTGCCAACTTTCAAAATTTGTTGGTTAAGTACAGTAGCTTAGCTTCGGAATTTTAGTTAAACTTGTTCAGAACACTTCCATGAAAGGGTATTGTTGAGCAATTAGCCCATTTTTTTTTATTTAAATTTTTTAAATTCGACAAATTCTGGGCTTTTTATTTTGGTTATTTGAAATAAAAGAATTGATTGACATTAACGTTAATTATAAATTTTTTTATAATTAATTAAAAATTTCAGTTCATAGTTTAACTATGGACGGTAATAATGATCGAAACACGTCATGTAGTATATGTATTAATAAAAATAATAAATATACGAACCATTAGTTGAATTTTAAGTTTTTATCGTTTTAATTACACGAAACATTTATAATAATATATTTATATAAAAAACATTTATAATAATATATAGACAAAATCCTTAATCTTGTAAACTAACTCACACACACACATTAGTGTTTAGTAGGCTCTTTTTTAATTGATAACTTTTAAAGATTAAAATTCGGCTTCTAAAATATTTATTAATGATGAAAATTGAAATGAAAATTTTATTTTAAAATTATTTAGCCCACGAAAAGGTTTTTAATTGAGACACAAATTAATTAAATATAATAACAACTTGTTAACTCATGCATGCGCCTAATTTATGATGAATAATTAATTGTTAAAAATACAATTTTATTATTTGTTTAGGGATGGATATGATGATGGCACAACCAAATCCCAATCCTAATGGCGAAGATCTAACAACACTGGAAGCCGAAATAACTGAATTGCAACGTGAGAATGCACGCGTTGAATCACAAATGATGAGACTCAAATCTGACATAAATGCAATGGAATCTCATTTAACACACGGCGAACGGGTACGTAAGCACAGGTTGGTTGAGGCTAGAAAGAATTTTTATCATAAAATGAAAACTTTTTCATGTCCTAATCGATATTTAGGTTAATTAATTTAAGGCATGTGTTTTTATGATTATGGTATTTTTATTAGTGATTAGTCTCTTTAAAGCCCAAATATTCTAAACGAAGTGAATCTTTTTTAAAGTGAATCTCGAATGGTAACACACGATAAAGAAAAGAAAATAAATAATAAATAAAATGACATAAATGCAAATAACAACATAGCAAAAATTAGAAAAAAAGAATACCAGGTGAAAAAAAAATGACAATACAACTGAAATCAATCTAAAACAATTCTTATCAAGTAAGAACACTTAGCGAAATCTTTTCATTTAAAGAAAAAAAAAAAGAACAAAAAACAAACAATAAAATTCTAAAGAAACATTTTCAAAACTTTAAATTGTTGAATTCCTTGTGTGCATCGACTCTACGTACTTCTAGTTCAAAGTAAGTTCTCAACTTAAAAATTTCTCAAAAGTTATCGACCTTGAACAACAAAACGTAAAGTTTGCCGGCAAACTTTTTCTCAATTTTAGCGAAATTTTAATTTATTAGCTAAGCGGGTACAATTTATAGGTAATTTATGGACGTTGTCTTCTTTCCTATTAAAAATAAATATAGGTAGACAATTAAATTTTTATTTTTCAAAAAACCAGAGCCGTTTTTTTTTTTTTTAAATTAATAAGCATCGAATAAATCTGTGTAGATAGAATAGAAAAACAAAATGAAATATGTATGTTCCAATATTAATTAATTTGCCATATGTTTGTGAATTGGAAAAAGCTTTAAAAAGTTTTTTTTTTGGGATTTTGTAAAATCAAATTTATTTTATTTTTCATATTTATTTTTTGAGATTTATGTTTTATGATAGATTGAAATATATTTTTTTATTTGTACTGTTCTAACTTTACTTTCTGAATGCTTTTACTTTATAGGTATCATATATCAGTTGAAGGAAAAAAAAATTGTATTAAAAGTATATGTTTTGTAATGCTGAAGTTGTTTCTGGTTATGTAACAAACCATAATTCATGCGCATAAAATATTTTATAGATGTTTTCTGGATGGTTTTTTTTTCTATATTCTTTTAACTGGGCATGGCCGTTGAGTCTTTGAACATTCATTGGAAAACTGTAGAAACGCCCTCCACCTACTGGTAAATGGAAAATGCAACTTGCGCCCTGATAAACATTATATTTTATATATATTATTCATCATGAGACCATGTGACCAGAATGCAGTTTTCGTTCTTGGGAGAGCTTTATGAAAATGAGCGAAAGCTGCGACGAAGATCTCATGTAGCAATATAAGAAAAAGAAAATATGCGAAAATCGATTTTCCTGATGATTGTTATATATTCGTTTATGTTTCGTATATAAATTTGTAATATATCAACGTTTTTGCTACGCCCGGGTATTTTTTTTATGATGATATTTAACAGATAAATGGGTGTTTTAACATTTTTTTTAACCCTTATGTTGATAATAAATGTTTACTTAGTAAGTAAGTACTGAATATGAAATTGCACCGAAGTAGTAATTATATAATTACTAATTGCTTACTCCAAATAACTAAAAGTATCATAATAGGTTCAGTTCAAGACTTTTTAAACATTTTTAAATTTAAGCCTCAAGCGCAAATTTTTTTTATAACAAAAACGCAAGTGAGAGTGAGAGTTGTTGAGAAAAAAATGAATAAAAAAAGTTTTTCCTTTAAAAGTTATAGGTTTTTTCTTGCTCTTCGGAGTCCAAGGGACTCCGTTTTGCGCATTAGGGTTAAAGATTACTATTTTTACTAAGAACATTTAAATTTTATTTTTTATAGAAAATTGAGCATATTTTGAGCGCTATTTTTTATAAATTTGTAATTTTAATATAAGGAATCATTTTTGGAAAAAAATAATTTGATTTCATTATTTATACACAAAAATACGATTGCGGATAAAATACTTAAAATATGCTCAAGCCTTTTATTCAATTTTTGAGTTCGTCTTCCAATTTCGTTTCACATTTCCAAAAATTGTATTATGGAAAAAAGAAAAAGGAAAATATAAATGTTTCTAGTTTAATTTTTTTTTCAAATCGTTTAAATGTGAATTTACAAAAAATTTAAATTGGAAGGCTTTAAGATTGCGCTAAAATTGCTTTAGTGACATTATAAAAAAAAAGTGAGGTGAAATATGTGATTTTTTTAGTAACATAACATTTTTTAATTACCCTTCAAACCAGCACGTGGGGTGTTTGCACACCCCAGAGGTTCTATTTTTCAAACCATCTTGAAACTGTTAGAGCTAACTTAAATCCCAGATATGCTCAAATGGCGTCATTCCATTTCTTTTAAAAAAAAAAAATCAAAATCGGTTCAGTAGTATAGAAGTAATAGTAGGTTAAAGTTGAAAACGACGTTATGCCGCACCTGGGGTGTGCGCACACCCCAAAATCATTATTGTGTTTTCTTATTGGTTTTATTATTTGTAGAAAACATTCTTTTGAGAAAGTTTTATAAAAAGACAAAACAATTTTTTTTTTGCTGTTCTATGATTTTCTTTGTCGTACTTCGGTCAGTAATAATCTATAAATAGACTTAAAATACAATTGCTTCCACACTAAAAAATAAGTGGAAGCTTTGTTTTCACTTTCAATTTTCAAAAATTTAAAATCGAAATTTTT